>CM044562.2:444741-527241 GCA_024416835.2 Perccottus glenii | reverse complement strand
CAGAGTTTGTTTTAAAAACACCAAACATGGCAGTTGTGAACACAAATTATATTTTAAAAGAATTAGAAAGCATTCATTTTTTTTATGAATAACATTATTAAAAGAATCAAAAATTTTGACAAACATTGACAAATTGACAAAAGAAACGTTTTTACACAATTATTATTATTTTTTTATTTAAATGAAAAAAGGAACTTAATGAAGAGACCATGTTTGCAAGACGTGTTACCACGGCAACAGTAAATATCAGTTTTGAACTAGTTTTTATTTAGCTTTAGTTATTTTTATCTGATCCAACCAGTCTACATGACTGGTTTTCAAGCATGTTTTCTTCTCACTGTGGTTCCCACGACAACATTCACAATAAACCACACTGACAGAGTAACCACAGAAGCTGCAGATGTGAACACTTCCTGAGTCAAGACCAGAGCCTGGTACAAGAGAAGAGTTCACTGACACTAATAAAAACTCACAAGTGTAGTGTATGAGCTATGATATGATGTAATAAGAAATATTAATTTATTAATTTGGGTAAATTATCAATTAATATTTTTATTATCAAAATTGTCTCGTAAAGGGGGCACCACCCAGATGATTCTGGGAAACTGATTATACTGATTAAGTCTCAATTAATCTGAAGGAAGAGAATTCTAAACCTGTTTTCGGATATAATTCTGAAATAATCAAAAGAAAACCAAATCAAATCTTTAACATTTTATGGGGTTTTATTAAAGATTCTACAGGGTTAACACATTTGGTGGATGGGGAAAGGACACAAAGGACGAATAATTGACATACAATGGGAATATAATTGAAAACAAGGAAGAAATAACAAAATTACTGAATCTAATTTTGTGGAGGATGATACTTTGTTTTAATTAAAACTCGGTTAAGTTATTAGGAAGGGCTTTGGGAAAGGATTGGTGAATTGATTGGAGCTTATTAAATACAGTTAACGCCAAACTCTTGTCATGTCTGTGCGGCTTACTTAGGGTCGCTGGCAGCGGTTCCGGAGGGTCCGTAGCAGGTCCAAAGGTTTGCTTCAGTCCTGAAGCGGGCCGCAGGGAATGAGGGGGTGCCGCTTACACAAGTTCGTCCGTCACTGACTGCCCGGGGGCTGCTGGCTGGTTACGCGGCCTACCGGTGAGCTGTAGTTGTGGAAGGCGTCAACTGTATTAAGCCGGAAAAGTCTCTTTCTTTGCCGTTGACAAGAACAGAGTAAAGTCTTTGAAAAATTTCACTGGATCTCTGAAAAAGGTTCTCTCAGGAGTCGTTTTCCCTGGCTGAAAACGGCTGCGAGGGTTTGGGGTAGATCTGTAGCCTATTTCTGGTTAGGACTACAATTCCCGTCCGCCTCCGGGGGATGCCGTCAGGGTCAAAAATCAAAGTGTAGCTTTCAGAATAAAATCACGTTATACCGGAGTATAACGGTCCAAACTTGAAGACGGGAGGCGTCTAGAAAGGAAAGAGTCCGCACGTAACCAGAGTTACTTGGAACAAAGAAACTGAGGCTTAGGCCTAAAAGCAGGAAAGGCTTCCGAAGCGAAAGATGCTTCGGCAGAGTTACGAAAAAGGGGAGCTCAAGAGAAAGAACTTCCTGCGTGCTTGGGGTTTTGTCCCGCTTGCCGGGGGTGTGTTTTGGGGCGTTACGTTTGTTTGGGGAAACGCCTAGTTCGTAATTTTTAATTCAGACAAAGTCTTCCTACATAAAGACCTATCGAATTGTTACACAATCATAAGCATACACATACATTTAAATTCGATAGCACCAAGTGGTATCGATAGAATACATTGTAACATGTTCTAACACGTATAAATTCATTCAATCATTTTACTTGACTGTAGCTTGTAAAGCTGAGAGAGAAAGGATTCTCTGTGTGTCCTCTCTGCTGTTTGCTAGAAGGCAGTGTTGTAACACCAGACAGTCCCAGGCCTTGGTTTGGCCTAAATACACAAGTCGTATTTCTAAAAGGAGGGCTTGTCATCCGGGCACCAACGGGTCTCCTGCTGGCGGATAACGCCCTTTGATCTGCCTTTGAGATGGAGAAGGTTATTGTCATTGAGTGAGTTATCTCGGAGTTTTCTGTCCTTGGAAAACAAAGAGAGCATCTGTGGATCATTAGCACATAGCTGTTAAACTCTGTTTGCTGACAAAGTAAACACTTTCTTGCGTCTGGAGAGGATTTGGCGGCATAAATTGTCAGGGCTTGACATTTATGCGCTGTAAACCTTAATATGACCTGTGGGGTGCTCACTGTGACTGGCAAATGGTCACTACACAAGAGCTCAGAAAAGTTTACGTGGACATGTTATAAGCAAATGTTTTTTATTCAATTAACGTAATGCTGTTGATTCATTCTTTATAACCTCAACACTAGTTTAAAGTAGTTTATTAGAACTGTCCAGGTCTAAGACCTGGTCCAAAGCAAATCAACACAAACATGTGAACAGTCTAGATCAGTGATCGACCGAGTGATATAGAAGTATCTTTTCAAACTTAAAAAAAAATATATAAAAAGAAATAGACATTATTTTGAAAGAGCCAAATGACGGCCTGTGCCATCCTAAATATTAAGGAGTCGCGGGTTCCTGCCTTTTTGTCCGCTAAACTTCTTTCCCAGGGATCCGTTAATATCCCAAATTTACCTTCAGATATAACTGGCCTTTCGGCCCCTCCTATAGTAAATAGTAAATTCAGCCATCACAGTTCTGCTCAGTTACTGAAGCTGATTCTGGTTGTGTTCCACTTGTGACCCAGTCATATAGGATTGGAGGAGTGGTGGGCTTTTTAAACTCTTCCACCTATTTTTAGGCCTTTAGGGTGCTCAAGGTAGGAGTCCAGGTCGGCACTTCTCCACTAATATCTTTTCTAGTTTTCTTGTGATTATTTTTCCTCTATCATGTATTTCTGTAATTTTATTTATTTTTTATTTAACCTTTATTTAACCAGGATAGTCCCACTGAGATTACAAATCTCTTTTGCAGGGGAGTCGTGGCCCCATGTGTGTTTGGGGGGGACTATTGTACATGTTTTTGGTGGTAGGGGAAACCGGAGTACCTGGAGGAAACCTACGTAACCTATGCGTAGTACTGACCTGACCTACAGTGCCTTGCGAAAGTATTCGACCCCTTGAACTTTGCGACCTTTTGCCACATTTCAGGCTTCAAACATAAAAATATGAAACTGTAATTTTTTGTGAAGAATCAACAACAAGTGGGACACAATCATGAAGTGGAATGAAATGTATTGGATATTTCAAACTTTTTTAACAAATAAAAAACTGAAAAATTGGGCGTGCAAAATAATTCAGCCCCTTTACTTTCAGTGCAGCAAACTGTCTCCAGAAGTTCAGTGAGGATCTCTGAATGATCCAATGTTGACCTAAATGACTAATGATGATAAATGGAATCCACCTGTGTGTAATCAAGTCTCTGTATAAATGCACCTGCACTGTGATAGTCTCAGAGGTCCGTTTAAAGCACAGAGAGCATCATGAAGAACAAGGAACACACCAGGCAGGTCCCAGATACTGTTGTGGAGAAGTTTAAAGCCGGATTTGGATACAAAAAGATTTCTGTCAGTAGTTCCCATAGTTCTTCTCAGATGCAATGTCTCAGGGAGGGCGTAGTACTGACCTGACCTATAAGTTAATCCTCTGTGATACATGGTGGGCATCAGCCCAGAATTACATGCTCTGATATTTTATATTCCTGCCTTACAGCAGTTGCATGGCATCCCTCCGGAGTGGTCAGTTCAGCCCACATCATACCAGGAAGACTCTTTCTCTCAGCATTTTGATCATACAAATATATTGACCTCTCCCTCTCCTTGCCTCCAGTCACACAAAGGGGTTTTATCCACGAAGGATATAACAAGTTCTTCATTTTCTGTAAGGTTTCATTTGTTTCAGGAGAACATGCCTTTATCTCTTAAAGTCACAAGATCACTCGTTATAGCGGTGATTATATCCTTTCCCTCGTTAGAATGTGTCCTTTCTTGTCCTTCAAACCCTCGGTTTACTCAGACAATGTCTCCTACCTTAAAGATAAACTTTACAAAACACATGTAGGTCTAAGGTAGTCTTCAGTCTAAATGCCAGACTTAGTCAACTCATTCCAATTTATCTTCTCTTTTCTTTTGGTTATTCATACAATACTCTACAACTCCTCTTTAGTGTCTGCCCATACTTTGTAGTCTGTGGTTTTTGTCCTTCCTGTCACCGGATCTGGCCTTTGCAGTTTAAACTTCAGCTTGTGAAATGTTTCTGTGGACTGGTTTAACAGCCAAGTGAACACTGTAAGAATATCACTAACACTAATTCACTTTTCACTAATTGTGCTCCATATCTAGATTTACGGGTCTAGTGAGAGCGTTGCAGTGGCTCCATGTTAGCCGGACAGTGCGGCTCTGAACACTGACGTGATGATGGTGTGTACATTAGCTGGAGTAGCCTACACTGCAGCATCATTTACTGATCTAAGGTAAGCCTACTGGTCAGACTGAGGCTTCAACATGGTGAGCATAATGTATATATTACATGTATTACATATATTACACTGTGCCTGCTTGTTCTAGGTCATTCTTTTGAAGCACTGCTGTTCTGTCTTCCTTCTGTAAATCTCATTACTTGATCATAGTTTTTCTAATAGAAAACATTATTGTACTGCTTTTCACAAATCCTCCTCTATGGGGTACTTTTGTTTTAGCTGGGTTACATACCACTGTGTCTTCTTTACTAAATGGCATTGTTTCAAACTTTCCCACAGTCAGAGTTACTCTTTCGTTCCCCTCAGGCACTTCTGCTGCTCTGGGAGGCACGAACGCTCCAGTCGACTGAAAGAAGCTATGGACACTTTCCACATCTTCCAGGTGGCTTTCACTATAAATTATGGCATCGAACCTGGTCCTGTAGGGTTGGGTCTATCATCGCGGTATCTTGAATAGGCTAGTCCTGTCTCACAAGTAGATCTAGTCCTAACAGATAGCTCTGTGGGTAGAGGCATATTAGCTTAAAGGTAGTAGCTATAGGAGTGATCAAGTCCCTAACAGTTTACCCACCTCTGTCCCTTTTTACGATGGTTCCATGTATTTCCAATCAGAAGTCGCTCCCAGCTCTTTTGTCTAAAACAGGGCTTCGTTCCCTGAACCTAACTCTCTCAGGGTCTTAGAAGCGGTTTGTGGCTAAAGCAGGACTCTAATATTGGTTGATATTGATTTATGAAACAGGGACCTTACCTATTGTATGACTATTTCTCACTGCCCATGTCATAGTCATTCTATATCATATATTATGCTCCAGTTTATATGCTTATCCACACACAAGTATGACTTAATGTCTCAGATCAAAATGTTTATTAACTCTGAATCCATGGACAGAAGAATGTCACTAACCACAGGAATAAGAGCAGTTTCAGTTTATGATGAGCATTTTTTTGTAGGTGATATAATTATTGGAAAACTAAAACTGAAATTTAGGAGTTTATGATCAGAAAAAAAACAAAATCAGAGCCACTAAAAAGAATATTATATATATATATAAGGTCCAGTTTATGAGCCTGGAGTGACATGTTGTGTTCGACTGAAACATGTCGTGTTTATTCAAATGTTCAAGCACAGTGACAGAGGAATAGCCAGCAGAGACAAGAGTAACTCACTAATCTCACAGAATACAATCTGAGTTAGATGTTGGTGATCTATGGCTGATGAACACATGGAATTCTCATTGTGTGGGTTCTTATGTGCCAGCCTGCACCTTTAAAAAAGTGTCCTTACTTTGGGAGTGAGACAGTTTACGACCCTATAGAGAAGAGGGAAGAGTGTATTGTGTGTGGACTTGTCTTGAAATAATCTATGAGAATAAATGTTAAGCATGTTTGGTAAAAGTAGCTCTCACAAGGCTGCTGAGGACATGGAGACACATGTGTAGTGTGAAATTTTAAAACCTCAGTTTATTTAACACACACATCTTTTGCATGTGGATAAAAGAAATACTCTTCCCAGGTTTGTTTAAAATGCTTTTTGTCTGTGCCACTGCCTCTGCCAGCACATCCACAAACTTAAGCTTTTTGACCCAGACCTTTCAAAAATCCATCAGAATAGGACTGAGTTGTGGACTCAAGTATGCACAAACCAACCTGAACTGTCTTGTTATTTCTTTTTTAAGTTAATGTGAGCACCAGGAGTGAGGGCTGTTTCTGGGATATACACCCAGGCTCCTCTTTTTAGAATAGACCATTATTTTACCAATAAGCATGCTCGACTGTCACTGCAGAGTAAATCAATAGTCAGTCTGCAATTTCAGTCACAAAACATGAAAGACCTTTGGTGGACAAAAAGCACCCCTGGCCTTTGACCTTTAGAGCAGAACATGTTGATCCAGTGAAGCTGGGGCATTAGCCACAAGGGCTGAGGTAAAAAAAAATTAAAAAAATAACCGTGTCACTTGTAGCTGAGGCAGTAACCTTAAAACATCACCATTTATTTACAGACAACATAACCAAAAGAAAATGGTCATTTCCAGCTTTTATTTTGAAAGGACTGGTTTGTTTGTTTGTTTCCTGTTCCTTCTTGCTTTTCCATAGAACTGCACTAGTTTAACTTTCTACATTTAAAAGAAAACCTCAGTCAAGTAAATATAAGACTCTACCTCATTTTAACGGGACTTACACAAATATATAACACCTGGAGTGAGAGAAAACACTGGAGGCACGCTCCTGGGTCTGTGCATTTGTAGGTGAACTGGTGAATCTAGAGTAACCGCATCAGAGTTTGTTTTAAAAACACCAAACATGGCAGTTGTATACATAAATTATCTTTTAAAAGAATTAGAAATCATGAATAACATCATTAAAATAATCAAAAATCTTCCAAAATGAGCGCTGACAAAACAAAAGTTATAAAAAAAATTTGTTTAAATGAAAAAAGGAACTTAATGAAGAGACCATGTTTGCAAGACGTGTTACCACGGCAACAGTAAATATCAGTTTTGAACTAGTTTTTATTTAGCTTTAGTTATTTTTATCTGATCCAACCAGTCGACATGACGTCTGTGAAAGCAGCCTCTGTTTAATGTGTTTGAACCAAACCTCACGTTGTGTTCAGTCGAGAGCCGTCCGTCCACAACCACTCCCCTTCTGTCTCAGAGTCTGTCCCATCCAGAACCTGTCCTCAGCCATTAAACCTCTCAGTTTATGGAACAGAAATGTCTAAAACAAGTGAGATGTCATTATTTCTAATGAAACATATGATGAGTCAACAGTCAGTTTGGTGGACTGCTTTTGAATCTTTATTACTCAGATTGAATGCTTGTCAGAGTGTGTCCCTGTCACCCTAAGCACTTTGTTTCAGCTGTGTGCCATAAAGTGCTTCAGAAAAGTTAGGATCCTACGCCTGACTCTGAGGAAAAACAAATACTTCACACTTAAGGTTCATGAGGTCTACTTCAGCTTTAATCACCTTCTTGTTCTCACAGCTCCTACACGTCAGTAACACACATGCTTTTAAAACACAACAGGACACTTTACACCACCTCTGTCCAGAACAGAAAAGACAAAATGGGAAAAAAATCTAAAGGTTAAGTAGATAATCCAAAATCTGTCCTAAAGTAAAAGTAGGCCTCCTGTCAATTCCTCTTGTAGACATGAAAGTATTCATCTAAATGATGATCTGAGGAAACACTTGTGGAGTGTGTTGTGGACCAATCAAACCTAAAGTACACTTTTGTCAGATGTTGAATAAATGTAGTTATCCCTCGCTCCTGCTTTAAGTCACTGAAGAACAGGATGAGATCGATGACATAAAGTACGATCAGAGCAGCAGTAAGCACCAGAGCCACTCTCACCACCGTCACCTTTGACCTTCTCTTTGGGGCTTTGTGGAAAGTTAACATTAGATAAATCACATGTATCCATATATTAAACATGTAATTGTTTTAAAACCCAGTTACAAGGTGAAGGAGGAGTTACAGCATTGGGTTGATTATGTTTCAACTGTGAACCAAAAAAGAAAAACTAGGCCTTTCTTTAGAGAAACACTAGATGGCGCTGTGAGTGAAAGGCTCAGTCTGAAGGACCACTGCTCATTGTGTTTAATCCTCTCAGACATTGTTCTTTCTACTTTCATGAAACTGTGAAGAAACATGATTCTTGTGTTTTTTATTTCTTTGGGTTCATTAAGACGTCTGTGGTCTGTGTGAGGTTGACTTTTCAATTGAACCAGACCCAGGTTCAGGAGGAACTGAGACCTGTCTTTTCAAAGGGTTTTGGAGCATGTTTTGTTCTCACTGTGGTTCACACGACAACATTCACAATAAACCACACTGACAGAGTAACCACAGAAGGTGCAGATGTGAACACTTCCTGAGTCAAGACCAGAGCCTGGTACAAGAGAAGAGTCCAGTCTGACACTAATAAAAACTCAGCTCAGAAAAGTTTACGTGGACATGTTATAAGCAAATGTTTTTTATTCAATTAAAGTAATGCTGTTGATTCATTCTTTATAACCTCAACACAAGTTTAAAGTAGTTTATTAGAACAGTCCAGGACTAAGACCTGGTCCAAAGCAAATCAACACAAACAGTGAACAGTCTAGATCAGTGATCGACCGAGTGAATTTAACTCTATCAAAACAACACAAATTATCTTTAAAATGGATGAAAAAGGCTGCATTCCATACATTTGGGGTACATATTTTTTTTATTTATTTTGTGAGCCCTTCTGTTGGTTCCAGTTAAAAGCCTGACTGCAGCATTTTGCACCATTTGTAGTCGACTCAGAGACGATTTGTTAAAACAAGTAAAAAGAGAATTACAATAATCAAGACGAGAAGAAATAAAAGCATGAATAATCATCTCCAAGTCAGCTTTAGACAATAACACTCTCAATTTAGAAATGTTTCTCAAATGATAAAAACAGTTTTTGACCAACTGTCTAGAATGACTGTCCAGAGACATCGATTGGTCAAACAAAACACCAAGGTTTCTGAGGCTCGACTGGACGGAAGAACCCAGGGAACCAAGGTGTTGTTTGATTTGAGGTATTTTTTGGTCTGGTGCAAAGATTAAAGTTTCAGTCTTTTTTGTATTCAGCTGTAGGTAGTTATTGTATAACCAGTTCTTTATGCAGGATAAGCAGTCCAACAAATCAGTAAGTTTATGAAACTCCGAGTCTTTAAAAGAACAGTACAACTGAATGTCATCGGCATAAAAGTGATAAGACACATTTTTAAAACCGTGAATTATTTCACCAAGAGGGCGAATGTACAATAAAAACAAAAGAGGACCTAGCACTGAGCCTTGAGGAACTCCATATGACAGAGGGGTCACTACAGAATATTGTTAATAGAAACACAAAATGATCTGTCACTCTGGTAGGAAGAAAACCACTTTAGAACTGATCCAGAGAAACCCGTATCATTTTGTAGACGCTTTAACAATACATTATGGTCCAGAGTATCAAAAGCAGACGATAAATCCAGTAGGATCAAGACAGAGTACTGCCCAGAGTCAGCCGCCATCATAATGTCACTTGATATCTTCAGCAGGGCAGTCTCAGTTGAATGACATTTTCGGAAGCCTGACTGAAATTTATCTATAAAATAATTTTCATTAAGAAACGCAGTCAGCTGCACCGCCACCACTCTCTCCAAGATTTTAGATAAAAAAGGCAATTTAGAGATCGTCCTGTAGTTGTTTGGTTCAAAAGAATCCAAATTGGGCTTCTTCAGAATGGGGCTGACAACCGCTTGTTTAAAAGAGCTGGGCACAGAACCAGTTAAAAGAGAAAGGTTGATCAGTTTAACAACATATGGACCAACTAAATCAAATACATTTAAAAGCAGTGAAGTTGGCATTACATCTAGAGGGCTCGATGATGGTTTCACCTTTTGTAGTAGACCCTTAATGTCCTCTTCAGTGACAGGTGAGAAGGTAGACCAAGAGCTCTGAGGAGATAAACCCCAAGATGTGTTTACAGATGATGGGTTTATAGAGGCTCTTATATCATGTACCTTGTTCACAAAGGAATGTAAAAACCTGTTGCAGTCAGACTTTGAGTGGACTGGTACATGAGGAGCGGAAGGAGAGACAATTCTTGATATTGTGTCAAACAGGACTTTAGGATTTTTCTTGTTCAGAACAACAAGATTAGAGAAATAGGCAGATCTGGCCTGTTTTATTTTATCATTTAGTGACACGATGAGGTCCTTCAGGTGCAGTCTGTGGACTTCCAAACTTGTGCATTTCCACAAACGTTCTATTTTACGACAGTTTCTCCTGCAAGATAAGATTTCCTCATTTATCCAAGGGCAGGGATTTTTAGGAAGGTGCGTTTACTTTTAGCGGAGCAACCTTGTTTAAAACAGACAGACAGTGGTTATTAAAAGACTGCATAAAAGATTCAGGCTCACTACAGCCATCAAAAGCACTGGGTTCAAATAACTCTGAAAATTTCTCAGCTGTGGATCCATTTATGATGCGTCTTTGTGACATCGGTTTGGAAGGAAGATAGTCCACATTGGAAGACAAGTTAAAAAATATACAACAGTGGTCTGTCACATTAATGTCTGTAACACTCAACTGGTCAATGTTCAGGCCTAAAGAGAAAACAAGGTCCAAAGTGTGGCCTTTTGTATGTGTAGGACCAAAATGAAATGCTTCAGTGAGTGTTAAAAACTCAGATGCCAGATTACACGAAGCATCGTCGATATGGAGGTTAAAATCCCCGAGTATCAGAACATTTTCAAGTTTGATAATTGAAGATAAAAATTCAGAGAAATCCTCTAAAAACAAGCGACCAGGACCAGGAGGTCGATAAATTAAAATGCAATAAAATGAGTCATTGTTGCCAACCTTAGTCATCTGCCTCTCAAAGGAGTCAAAAGAGTCTGAGTTCATCAACCTGCAGCAGAAACAGTCCCGGTACACGAGTGCGAGTCCGCCTCCTCGCCGCGAGACCCGCGGTGTCCCAAACACAGAACAGTCCGGAGGGCACAGCTCGTTCAGATGAGTGCCAGGTCTCTGTTAAAAACATAAAGTCAAGGTGTTCCTTTGAGAATAATTTGCTGAGGAAGAAGGCCTTGTTTGCAATGGAGCGAGCGTTGAGTAGAGCAATCCGAGTCGGTTGTGCCAGATCCAGGCGGTGCGCTGACCATCAGGGCAGCGCAGCGGTGACAGGACCCGGCATGTAACAGGACACAGGACCCGCTCACGCAGAGGGAAATCTTGGAGCCGCCGAGTCGGAAAAATTCGGTCATATTGGAGGGACGGAGACGCTCCGGACGAGTTCCCGCCCGATTCACGGACCGGAACCGACCGCAGGCACCGCTCGTCCCAGACAGATCCGGAGCCGCTCGGACATGGTAGTTGCCCACGGTGTTTCTCAGCCTGGCCCCGACTCCAGCCCTCGATCGCTTCCTTCTCTTGCCGCGGGGCTTAATCTGTGATCTGGAGTTAATCTGTGCTCTGGAGTTAAACTGTGATCTGGAGTTAATCTGTGATCTGGAGTTAAACTGTGATCTGGAGTTAAACTGTGCTCTGGAGTTAAACTGTGCTCTGGAGTTAAACTGTGATCTGGAGAGTGGAGTTAAACTGTGATTAAAATGGCGGAGGCTGTTGTTGAAGACTTCCTGACCTGTGCTGTGTGTTTGGAGATGTTTAAAGAGCCTGTGACTCTGGGCTGTCACCACAGCTTCTGCTCCAGCTGCCTCCAGAACCACTGGGACCTGAACAACTGCAGAACCTGTCCTGTTTGTAGAAGGGAGTCGTCTAAAGATGTTTTAGATGTAAACTTTGCTGTTAAAGAACTGTGTCTGTCGTTCAGTGAGAAGCAGAAGTCCGAAGCACAAACAGGAGAGAAGGTCTGCAGCAAACACCCAGAGGTTCCTCCACTGTTCCGTCGAGACGAGGCCCGAGTGCTGTGTCCCGTCTGTGAGTTCTCTCTGCACCAACAGCACACGGTGGTTCCTGTGGAGACAGCAGTGAGTGAGCGGAAGGAGCAGCTCCGATCAGACCTCCAGTCTCTCACAGAAAAGAGAGAGCGGGTCAAAGCGCTGGAGAAAAGCTACGAGGAAATGCTGCAACACTCACAGAAACAGGCGGAGCATTGTGAGAGACAGATCCGAGCCCTGTTCGAGCGGCTGCACCAGTTCCTCAGGGAGGAGCAGGAGTCTCGTTTGGCAGAGCTGAGAGAGGAGCAGCGGCGCCAGGCCCACAGCCTGAGCCCAGAGCTGGGGAGCATCCGGGAGCAGCTGTCCTCTCTGTCCCAGAGCATCCACGCTGTGGAGCAGCAGCTGCAGAGAGACAGCAGGGCTTTTCTCACACACTACAGCCTCACTCAGAGCCAGGCCCAGGCCCAGGCCTCACAGCCCCACCCACAGCCGGGGTCAGGACTCCTGATAAACCAGGCCCGAGTCCTGGGAAACCTGGGATTTAAAGTCTGGGAGAAGATGAGGAGCCTGGTCCAGTACAGCCCTGTCCTTCTCGACACAAACACTGCAAACCTATATCTCTATCTGTCTGAGGATCTGAGCAGTCTGAGAAATAGAGACACACTTCAACAGCTCCCGGACAATCCAGAGAGATTCACTTATTACGCTGATGTCCTGGGCTCTGAGGGCTTCAGCTCCGGGACACACCGCTGGGACGTGGAGGTGGGGGACCATCCTCTCTGGATCATCGGTGTGGCTAAAGAGTCAGTCGACAGGAAAATGAAGATATGTGCTTCACCCAAATATGGAATCTGGAGTTTACAGCATTGTGATGGAAGATACACTAACGGCTCTAAGTCAGTCTCAGTGAAGAGACGTCCTGAGAAGATCCAGGTTCAGCTGGACTACGACGGGGGACAGGTGTCCTTCTACGACGCTGACGACATGACTCACCTGTTCACTCACAAAGACACTTTCACTGAGAAACTCTTCCCTTATTTCTCTCTTGGAGAAGAAGGTGAAGCTAAAACCAAAGAGATAAAGATCTGCCCAAAATTATTTTTCTGAAAACTACAAAAACAGATCTATTAATTCGAGAATGTGACTTTTTGTGTTATTGACAATAAAATAATGTCCAAAATAAATTACCATTCATCATTTTTATGCGATTGAACACACAAATTACTTTGGCCATTTTTCATTTTATAGTAACTAACTTTTTACAATAAACCTCGTCTTTCCTTTGTCAAATGGTTTTAGGTGGATTTGAACAGGTTTTAGTGGGATTTGAACAGGTTTTAGTGGGATTTGAACAGGTTTTACATTTACATTTAGTCATTTAGCAGAGTGAGGAAAACAATGGAACCTATTTTAACAACACAAGTGTAGTGTATGAGCTATAATATAATGTAATAAGAAATATTAATTTATTAATTTGGGTAAATTATTAATTAATATTTTATTATCAAATTGTCTCGTTAAAAGGGGGCACCACCAGATGATTCTGGGAAACTGATTATATTGATTAAGTCTCAATTAATCTGAAGGAAGAGAATTCTAAACCTGTTTTCGGATATAATTCTGAAATAATCAAAAGAAAACCAAATCAAATCTTTAACATTTTATGGGTTTTTATTAAAAATTATACAAAATTAAAATGATGGATGGGGAAGGACACAAAGGATGAATTATTGACGTACAATGGGAATAATGATTAAAACCAAAAGAAGAAACAACAAAATTATCGACTAGAACTTTATGGAGGAGAATATTCTGCTTAATTAAAACTCGGCTAAGTTATTAGGAAGGGGCTTTGGGAAAGGATTGGTGAATTGGTTTGAGCTTATTAAATACAGTTAACGCCAAACTCTTGTTATGTCTGTGCGGCTTACTTAGGGTCGCTGACAACGGTTCCGGAGGGTCCGTAGCAGGTCCAAAGTTTTGCTTCGGTCCTGAAGCGGGCCGTCGGGGTAGGAGAATGCCGCTGGTCCAAGTCGCCGTCACGGACTAACCGGGGGCCGCTGGCTGGTTTCGCGGCCTACCGGTGGGCTGTAGTTGTGGAAGGCGTCAACTGTATAAGCCGTGAAAGTCTCTGTACGTTGCCGTTGGCATTAGACGAGAAACAGAGTAAAGACTTTGAAAAATATCACTGGATCTGGCCGGAAAAGGTTCTCTCAGGAGTCGTTTTCTCTGGCTTAAAAACGACTGTGAGGGTTTGGTGTAGATCTGCAGTTCTCTACAAACTACAACTTTCCGTGCGTCTCCGGAGGTGACGTCAAACAAAAAGGCAATGTGCAGCTTTAAAAATAAAATAACTTTGTACCAGCCGGTACAAAGGTCCAAACTTGAAGACAAGATGCATCTAGAAAGGGAGAGTCAGCACGTAACCAAAGTTACTTGGAACAAAGGAAAAATTGAGGCCTTGGCCTACAAGAAGAAAAAGCTTCCGAAGCGTGAGGGATGCTTCAGCAGATTTTGCGAGAGAGCTCAAGAGAGCGTTGCAGAGAAGAGAAGCAAGAGAGAGTTTCCGGCGTGCGCCCGAGTTTTGTTTGGCTTGCCGGGGGTGGGCCTTTGGGGCGTTTTCCTTTGTTTGGGGAAGCGCCTAGTTCGTAATTTTTAATTCAGACAAAGTCTTCCTACATAAAGACCTATCGAATTGTTACACAATCATAAGCATACACATACATTTAAATTCGATAGCACCAAGTGGTATCGATAGAATACATTGTAACATGTTCTAACACGTATAAATTCATTCAATCATTTTACTTGACTGTAGCTTGTAAAGCTGAGAGAGAAAGGATTCTCCGTTTTGACTCGAAATCCTGTGGGGGAAAAACATTAATTCATCATTTAAACATTTTCTTTTTATTAAACAAAAATGTTTTATTTCTGAAATGTCCGAGTTCGTTGGTAAACTTTCCGTTTACATAAGAATTAAAAGTCAGTTTTGATTGAAAAAGAATTCAGCAGAGTTCCTCTCTGCTGTCGCTAGAGGGCAGTGTTGTAACACCAGACAGTCCCAGGCCTTTGTTTGGCCTAAATACACAAGTCGTATTTTCAAAGAGCAGATGCATGTCGCCCTGGCGCCCACTAGACTGAAAGTCCTGAGATAGCGCCTTTGATCTTGGTTGAGAGAGAGGAGGCAAACGCCGTTAGGTGAGAATTATTTCTCCTTTACAAACAAAGCCCATCAGTTTTTTGTTAACACAGCTCTGTGAAGTTCTGGCCTGCTGTAAAGAAAAACATCTTGGTTCGAGTCTGTAAGGGGGAGTTACGGCATAGATTGTCGTGGTTTGACACCTATAGCTTCAACCCCAAGTTGACCTGGAAAGGAATGCAGTTTTATGGTTTAGGCCTCTGGTTCTGGTCACTACACAAGGAACAAAAAGCATAAGTGCACCAAAAACTAGTCAGTTTAAACCCAGCACAGTTTAAGGATAGGAAAGAATTTATTAAGTTATTTATTTTGATTTTTTTTTTTTAAGAAAAGGAATCGATAGAAAGGAAGTAGAACTCAGTGTTTGTCAGTCAGGTGTTGATGGAAGAGATGTGTTTTCAGGTGTTTTTTAAAGATGGCTACAGAATCTGCTGATCTTGTAGCAGCAGTAGATCATTCCACCAATGTGGAACAGATCCAGAGAAGGTACGTGAGAGGGATTTTTTACCTTTTTGGGACGGTACCACCAGACGTTGTTCATTTGCAGAGCGCAGGGATCTGGTAGGAACGTAGGTCTGTATTAGTGAGTGAAGATATGGGGGTGCAGAACCAGAGGTGGTCTTGTAGGCCAAGAGCATAGCTTTGAACTTGATGCGGGCGTCATCCGGAGCCAGTGTAACCTAATGAATAGAGGAGATACGTGCGCTCTCTTCAGTTAATTAAAGACCACTCTTGCCGCTGCATTCTGGATCAGCTGCAGAGGTTTGGTTGTGCAGCAGGGAGTCCAGCCAGTAGAGCATTGCAATAATCCAGTTTGGACAAGACAAGAGCCTGGACTAGAATTTGTGTAGAGTGCTCTGATAGGAAAGGTCTAATTGTCCTAATGTTGTAGAGGATGAATCTACAGGACCGGGTGGTGCTGGCGACATGACTTGTGAAGTACAACCAACAAAGGTTTATGAATTACACAAGAGATGTTGTAACTGTTAATTAAAACTGGAAATGAGAGAAAACTGGTCCAAGGACTGGACAGAACAAAATAGCACTGAGCATGTTTTTAGCTGAAAAGGGGGGATCTACAAAAGGATTTCCTCCAAAGTAACACAGGTCTAGTTACAGCAGAACTAAAGTCCTTGAGAAAGGACTTCAAACTCTAACAGAGGAATTAGAGTATTTCAGGAATCTGAAAAGAGGACTTCAGGAGACAATCCCAAACAGACAATGTACAGAACACTGGACCAGCTCTATACCCTCTCCAGGGGCTGGAGGGTTTATGGGAGTTTGCCCAACCAGTCCACATGTGTTTTGTGGATCTGAAGAAGGCATTCGACTGTGTCCCTCGTGGCGCCCTGTGGGGGGTGCCCCGGGGCCCTTTGCTAAGAGCTGTTCGGTCCCTGTACGACCGGAGCAGGAGCCGAGTGTGAAGCGGCTGGGATGAGGATCAGCACCTCCAGGTCTGAGACCATGGTTCTCAGATGGAAAAGGGTGGCTTGTCCCCTTCAGGTTGGTGGAGAGATCCTGCCTCAAGTGGAGGAGTTCAAGTATCTTGGGGTCTTGTTCACGAGTGAGGGAAGGAGTGACCGATGAACTGGTCTGTTGTGGTGAGCTGCAAGTCAAAGCTCTCGATTTAGCGGTTGATCTACATTCCTACTCTCACCTATGATCATGAGTTTTGGGTCATGACCAAAAGGATGAATTCCTGCTCAGGGCGGCTGGGCACTGGTGCTACTGGTGTGAGACAGTAGCACCAGTGCACAGAAGCACACCTTCTGGTTCTCGCTCAGGTCGTCAGATGACCCACTGCGAGGAGGAGACATGTTGACTCACAGGTCGTGGCCCATGGGCCTCCTCTATGTCTTCCCACCACTATACCTCTTGGTTTTCATCTGTGCAGCTGTGTTGGGGCCCGTGTACTCCTGGGAGAGGTGGTTACGGGCACGGCGGGCGGGACAGAGGCTTTTGGGGGAGGTGGTCCGTTTTCCCGACCATAGATAGTGGGATTTGGGGCATGATCATGATGCCAGGATGCTCTTGGGTGCCATTGCCTGGGGTGGGGTGTGCATGGCTACTCTTGGGAGAGGTTAAAATTCGGTGTCAACACAAAGTACTTTTGATAAATTTGTTTATGTAGAGCAAACGGTTCTGAAATGTGTAAAATTTACATATTTGTAGATCTTTAATTATGTTAATTTAACTTTAATTTTAATTGTACACTGCAAAACAAATTATTGCTGCTGATAAATTTTGTAATAAATCTGGTGACATTTTGTCATCAAACTGACAAAACAGATCCCAGGTCATTAATCCCACCAGAACATTTGAACATTGTCAGATTGGCTCCAATATTTACGACACTTACTGGTATTAGTTTTATTAAAGCATTTAAATGCCTTAACCAAACTGGAACTAGTTACATTCAAACTGCAAACTATCTTTCAAGTCTAAAAACAGATGTTGGGTTAGACAATATCAGTAAATAATAATGTATAATCCATAATTTACAGGAGCATCACTGAAACAAACCACGAGTCCTGCTCATTTTTTGGTCAAACCCATTTTGTGTAAAGTCACTGGTACATTTTTGTTTTCAGGGATTGAGCCTTTTTTGAAAGCTCTGTTGATTCCATCTCTATTATTATTTTTTGCATGACTTCCAGGTGTAGTGAAGCCTGGATGGACAGCTTAGGTTTAGGACGTAGAAGAGACCCAAAGGCATTCAAGAATAATGCCTACATCAGAATACTCCAACATGGGATCTTCTTTGGTGACGTAGATGCCTACAGTGGTTTCTTCGATGGCTCTTAGGGTTCCCTCATGTCCTAGTGGGATTGAACACAGCAGTGTGGAGCACACGGAGTTTGATTAATATGTCCGTTTATGCTATCTGAAAAATATTGTTTAACTATGGAGTAAAAGCCCGGATGTAACCTCCATTTTATTGCCCTTTCATAACGACACTATCAATAAGGACCAATGGGCGGATTACATCCATTTTTTTTACAATCTATGTTTTTTCCCTCTCTCTCTACGCACTAGTGTGTACACTCCAGCAAATCAAATAATAATAAAACAAATTTGCATTATAAAGATGGTATACATTCTTGTAAATGTCCTGATTTACTCAATAAGAAGAAGAAGTTTTATTTATATAGCGCCTTTCCGTAGCTCAAGGTCGCTTTACATTTCACAAATACAGTACAGACAAACATTTACATATACATCTATATATACACATCACATGAAACATATAGTTGTAATTACCCAAAATGCTTGTTAAATAGATATGATTTTAACTGAGACTTAAATGCATCCACAGATGAGATGTTTCGTAAAGTAAGAGGCAGCGCGTTCCAAAGTTGAGGAGCATTTAAACTGTAAGACCTTCCACCAACAGTAGACAGACGGAATTGTGGGATGGATAACAGACCGAGTTAACAAGACAATAATCATATTATTACACTTTTATTAGTAACAGTATTTATGATTCCCACAGAAACTGACACAATGTAAGTCACTCACCTCCAACCCCTCCTTTCACACAAGTGATGGAAACTCTTCTCAAAGATTCGGCTCTTATGGCTCCCAAATGGCTCTTAAGTTAGTATCTCTCAGAGCCTTTTAACATTGCAAATGTTTTTGCGTTGGCAACCAATTTTTAATTGTGTTTTCACAAAAGACTTGTATTTGAATACACCTGAATGTTTTGTTAGAAAAAGTCCAGTTACTAGCTTATTATTTAACATTTTAATAAAACTTTAAATAGAACAATTTAACACAACAACAGCAAAGTTTGCTTTCATCATTGTGTTCACAAATATTATTGAAATGCAGCCAGATGCTCCTGTTTTTGTCGTTCATTTCTGAACTTGAACTTTCGAATCGTCGTCTCTCTGTCGCTCCGTCGCTCCGTCGCTCCGTCTCTCTGTCTCTCCGTCTCTCTGTCTCTCTGTCGCTCTGTGCACCTGGACTCACTCAGTCTTAGGAGCGCCCTTCCTTCAATCACAGAACGCTATGATCCTAGTCTGTCCTGTGATTGGCCGCTGTATACCCATCCAGATATAGTCCTGCCCCGCCCCCGCCTGAAGATGGGGCTCTGACAGGGGCTGGCAGATTTTCAGATTTTCCACAGCTGTCCAAGAAGCTCCGGTTCAAAAATATATTTTACACAATGCGTCTGTAATCCTAGAAAATGTCTTGGTCCAGATGAGCTCCGCCTGTTGAAGACCATTATTTTCTGTTTCTGATGAAACTGAGACAAAGTGATTGAATTTTTCAGGACTCGTGTTCTGAAGTCTGTGCCAGAATAATGCTTCTTCTTGTTACAGCTGGAACACCACAAGTGTCTTGCCCAAGGACACAACAACAGTATGAACTGTGGGGAGAGTGGGAATCGAACCACCAACCTTCCAGTTGAAGTTCGGTTGAATTCTGTTTCGTATTAGAGTTTGATTCAGCACTTAAAAGTTTTGTCTCCAAAAACTCAGCTTCCATATTTATTGGAGCCAAATAAAACACTGGCCAAGGGCCGCATTTGGCCCCTGGGCCTTGAGTTTGACGTACGTGCTGTAAAATGTTTTATACAGAAAACAAAACTAGAACCAAAGTGTTTTTAATGTTACTGTTGATGTTTCTTTAATGTTGTCCAGCAGAGGGCGCCAGAGTCTGACAAATTAGTTTTGATTAATGTGTGACTATCTACAAAACAGTTCTCACACAGAACTTAACAATATTTAAATCTAGGACAGGGACTGTGTTCAGGCTCCTGTCACGGGCCCCTAACTTCATCCTGCTGCCAGCCTCTTTCCTGCTCTTCCTCTGGTGCTTTATCTTTTATTAAATATACATCTTCACGACACAATAAGAGAGTGCTGGGCTCAGTTTAAACAAATAAAAAGCAAAACATTAAATGGCCTGTGTTTGTCTCGTGTGTTGGAGACTCATCCTGTGTTTGTGGCCACTTTGGGTCCTGGATCTAGTCCTGGAACTGACTCTGTGGCCTTATGGACCTTTTACTTGTTGAATGTTGAACATGAACAGATCTGCATTTACACTTGTCTTTGGGCTTAGCGCCCAACGTAACTTCACCTCACTTTATCTATCAGTGTCGTCCAGGGACGGTTTTATGTCTTAGACCAGGTCTTATTGAGTCGCTTCACTGAAAATCAATTTCATAAATAAAACAACAAATGGTAAGATACCTATAAAAATATTATTATATTGTATATTGTAGCTTTAGATATGACATCATTTACAATCATTTACATTTACGTTAATTGTATGGAGCGTAATAAAGCACTATATATAATGTATTAAAGTAAAAGAATCTTACAAACACAGAAAAACCTAAACACAATAGATCACTACAATATTTAGGTCAGAGATGTAGAGGCTGAACAGGTCTGACATTGTGAGTGGACGCTCCGTGAAATTCAATATAAAATAATGAATAAATGACTCCAGTAATGCAGAGTAATAAAAAATGTTCTGAAATGCAAGAATAAACAAGTAAATATTTTTATTTAATGTCATCTTTCTGGTCGTCTGTTCTGTTTTGAAAAATGTCTTGTTTACAAAGTACAACTGGATCCAAAGCTCTGTCTATATATATATAAATATAAAAATAAATATATAAATATATAAATATAAAAATAAATAAATATAAAAATATATTAATGTATAAATATATAAATATAAAAATTGGCCTGGTCACACGTACACATGTTTTTTTTATAAACACATTCTTTTCTCTGTGTTTGTGCCTTGTTCACACTTAAACAGAGTTTTCAGGCAAAACTATTTTTATACTAGAAGTGAAGATTAACTGCGCTGACGTTACGGCTGTCGATGTGTGGAGCATGTTTCTACGTTTCTCTGGCTCTGTTAGAACTAACTACACATCACTGTGAACCTAGACTTATTACATCCCTTCAGTCTGTTGCACTCATTAGATCCACATGGATCCATTTTTCTGTTTTTATTGTAAAGACACTTTAAACACTTCCACCTCGTCGTCTGTGACACTCATCAATCACTTTTTGGGTCAGACTCTTTTCTGTCGAAACCAAACCCCTGCACATGCTCTGAATGTTCCTGTTTTTAAGTTTACCGCCATCTTGTGGTGAAGAGAACTGTTTCATGTGTTTAAGGCGTCTGGACAGAGAAAGAAATCTCAGTTTATAAAAATATCTGTGAGGTCTGTTACATGGGAACTTTATAAAAAATGTGCAGATGTTTTGATCGAATGGGATTTATTTATGAGTGCATTGTCCTGATGTTTGTTCGGTGCTTTTTAAAAAGAATATATAAAAATACAGAAATACATTGTGTTTAAAACCAGAGGAAACTATGCCTTCTGTCGATTAAAAAAAGAATAAAATGAAAAGGAACGTGGTCAGGGGCTGATATCTGTTTTCTGATATCACTGATCTCAGGTCTGCTCTGGAAAGAAGACAGAGATGGTTCAAAGAGGAGGAAGTAACTTTTTCACCCGTCTTCACTTTAAATGTGAAATCCTTCCTCTTTTGTGCATTAACAAAGTGGGCTTCACTCAGATAACTGCTTTTTTTCATCTGAAACAAACTTGAGTCTCATCATGAAGCTCTGTCAGTTTTTGCTGCTGTTGTTCGGTGAGTACACTCAGGATAAACGGCTCTAGCTCTCGATGTTACATTAACTGTTTCTGTTTCACAGTGCTGTGGGACAGAAAACCTGGACTCACTGAAGCAAAGGCTCCAGTTTTTAAAGCCGTGGAAGGAGGAGAGAAATCAATCCACTGTCGGTCTTATGAAAATCTGAAAGTAAACAAGAGGAAGTTCTGTAAAAACAACTGTAATGAAGAAG
This sequence comes from Perccottus glenii, assembly GCA_024416835.2. Classification (NCBI taxonomy): domain Eukaryota; kingdom Metazoa; phylum Chordata; class Actinopteri; order Gobiiformes; family Odontobutidae; genus Perccottus; species Perccottus glenii. Next base: position 505,318 of record CM044562.2, on the reverse strand, counting down.
ACATTTTGGTGGAGACCTCAGGAAACAAACAGGAGAACGGCAGATACAGCATCGTACGCGTGAAAAAGAATCACCTCCACTGATATTATCTATGTGAAAATCACAAACCTGACCCGGTCCGACTCTGACGATACCGGTGTTTTTGGGAAGCTCCAGAAAAAAGTTCTTACTCAGAATTTATAATCAAGTCTTAGAAGGTGAGTGTTTATTTATTTAAAACGATATATCTGTTAATCTTAACATTTACATTTACATTTAGTCATTTAGCAGACGCTTTTATCCAAAGCGACTTACAAGTGAGGAAAACAATGGAAGCAATTTTAACAACACAAGGTACAAAAAGCATAAGTGCACAAAAAACTAGTCAGTTTAAACCCAGCGCAGTATACAATGCTAAGGATAAGAAAGTTTTTTTTTTTTTTTTTTTTGAAGAAAGGAATCGAGAGAAAGGAAATAGAACTCAGTGTTTGTCAGTCAGGTGTTGACAATAATGACACAAACAGAGCTTAAAGCCTCTGTTTGAGCCGAACTCTACGACACATTCAACTTTTACATTTACACCTGAAAAACCCAACTTGGACTTGGTCTCAGTCACATTTGTTACTGTTACGTAATGAACAGTATTAATATTGACAGTATACACTGTCAGAGATGGGTTTTGGTAAAGGCTGTGTCCACAGTAGTGTGTGTAAGTGCTGTACATTTACATTTACATTTAGTCATTTAGCAGACGCTTTTATCCAAAGTGACTTAAAACTGAGGAAAACAATGGAAGCAATTTTAACAACACAAGGAACAAAAAGCATAAGTGCACAAAAACTAGTCAATTTAAACCCAGCACCGTTTACAAAGCTATGGATAAGAAAGTATTTTTTTTTTGTTTTTTTGCTTTTTAAGAGAAGGAATCAATAGAAAGGAAGTAGAACTCAGTGTTTGTCAGTCAGGTGTTGATGGAAGAGATGTGTTTTCAGGTGTTTTTTAAAGATGGCTACAGAATCTGCTGATCTTGTAGCAGCAGTAGAACATTCCACCAATGTGGAACAGAGCCAGAGAAGACAAGACAAGACATTTATTTTTGTATAGCCCAATATCACAACAACAGTCGCCTCAAAGGGCTTAACAGACTGCACTAGACAACATCCCCTGTCCTTAGACCCTCCATCAGGGTCAGAGGAAAACTCCAAAACCAACCGGGAAAAAGAGAAACCTCAGGGAGAACCACAGAAGGAGGGATCCACTCCCAGGACGGACAGGCCGTGCAGGAATGTGTCCAGGACAGTTGAAAAATACATAGAAATACACAAACATTTTCACAAATAAAAACATTTATATTGGCAGTGTCCAGTGTCCACTCTGAGTGTGCAATAGTGGGGAGGGGGGGGGGGGGGGATTACCTACAGCTACAACCAGTGTAAACGTGTATCTACAAAAAAAATAAAAAATAATAATTGTTATATTTATATAGCGCCTTTCCAGAGCTCAAGGACGCTTTACATATCAATTATTCATTCACTCCACAGTCACACACTGGTGGTAGTAAGCTACATCTGTAGCCACAGCTGCCCTGGGGCAGACTGACAGAGACGTGGCAGCCATTCTGCGCCTACGGACTCTCCGACCATCACCTTCAACATTCTTACACATTCATACAAGGCAAGGTGGGTTAAGTGTCTTGCCCAAGGACACAACGACAGTATGAACTGTGGGGAGAGCGGGAATCGATCCTACTACCTTCCGGTTGAAGGACGGCCGCTCTACCACTGAGCTACTGCCGCCCCCATCTACAGCTACAACCAGTGTAAACGTGTACCTACAGCTACGACCAGTGTAAACATGTATCTACAGCTACGACCAGTGTAAACGTGTACCTGCAGCTACAACCAGTGTAAACGTGTACCTACAGCTACAACCAGTGTAAACGTGTACCTACAGCTACAACCAGTGTAAACGTGTATCTACAGCTATAACCAGTGTAAACGTGTACCTGCAGCTACAACCAGTGTAAACGTGTATCTACAGCTACAACCAGTGTAAACGTGTACCTGCAGCTACAACCAGTGTAAATGTGTATCTACAGCTATAACCAGTGTAAACGTGTACCTGCAGCTACAACCAGTGTAAACGTGTACCTGCAGCTACAACCAGTGTAAACGTGTACCTACAGCTACAACCAGTGTAAACGTGTATCTACAGCTACAACCAGTGTAAACGTGTATCTACAGCTACAACCAGTGTAAACGTCTACCTACAGCTACAACCAGTGTAAACGTGTATCTACAGCTACAACCAGTGTAAACGTGTACCTACAGCTACAACCAGTGTAAACGTGTATCTACAGCTACGACCAGTGTAAACGTGTACCTGCAGCTACAACCAGTGTAAACGTGTACCTGCAGCTACAACCAGTGTAAACGTGTATCTACAGCTACAACCAGTGTAAACGTGTATCTACAGCTACAACCAGTGTAAACGTGTACCTGCAGCTACAACCAGTGTAAACGTGTATCTACAGCTACAACCAGTGTAAACGTGTATCTACAGCTACAACCAGTGTAAACGTGTACCTGCAGCTACAACCAGTGTAAACGCATCTACAGCTACAACCAGTGTAAACGCGTGTATCTACAGCTACGACCAGTGTAAACATGTATCTACAGCTACAACCAGTGTAAACGTGTACCTACAGCTACAACCAGTGTAAACGTGTATCTACAGCTACAACCAGTGTAAACGTGTAGCTACAACCAGTGTAAACGTGTACCTACAGCTACAACCAGTGTAAACGTGTATCTATGATCAATTAGTCTCCATACGTTTGGTGAAATAAGTATGTTTTGAGTTTTCTTTTGAAAACTTCAACAGAGTCAGCTCGCTGCACTTCCGCCGGGAGCCCATTCCATAAAAATGGGGCTCTATAAGAAAAGGCTCTGTAGCCAGCAGACTTCTTCTTTACTCGAGGAAGTTGAAGGAGGCCAGCGTCCTGAGAGCGAAGGGTACGAGCTGGAGTATACCGGGTGATGAGGTCAGATAGGTCAGAGGGCGCGCGTCCACAAAGGATTTTATATGTTAACAGGAGAACTTTGAAATCAGCTCTAACATGAATAGGAAGCCAGTGTAATGAAGCCAGGACCGGAGTAATGTGATCAAACTTCCTGGTCTTTGTTAAAAGTCTGGCGGCTGTATTTTGGACCATTTGTAGTCTGTGAGTACTTTTCCTCGGCAGTCCAGAGAATAACGCATTGCAGTAGTCCAGCCTGGATGTGACAAATGCATGAATGAAAATTTCAGCATCAGCTAAAGAGAGGCAGGAGCGAATTTTTGAGATATTCCTCAAGTGAAAAAAGCCTAGTTTAGTGACCTCACTAATGTGCTGCTGCAGTGATAGTGTGGAGTCAAAAATGACACCAAGGTTCCTCACAGTGTTGCCGTGCTCCAGCACACAATTGTTGATCGAGACAGTAAGATTGTTGAACTTGTGCCGATGACTGGCAGGACCAATTAACAAGAGCTCTGTTTTATCCGAGTTTAAATGGAGGAAGTTTTGAGACATCCATGTTTTAATGTAAACGAGGCAGGCCTCTAGACGCTTGATGTCAGTGGTATTATTCGCTTTTATTGGTAGATACAGCTGTGTATCATCGGCATAACAGTGGAAGTTTACTCCATAACTTCTGATGATTTGTCCCAATGGTGTAACATATAGTGAAAAAAGTATGGGACCAAGCACAGACCCTTGTGGCACACCGAATTTCACTGGTGCCGTGGAGGAGAAGGATTTATTAAAAGAGACAAAATGAGACCTATCACAAAAATAGGATTCTAACCAAGCAAGAGCAGAGCCAGAGATGCCAAACACATTCTTTAGTCTGTTGATTAGCACTGCATGATCAATCGTATCAAATGCAGCGCTGAGATCTAGCAATAACAGTAGAGCCGATGAGTCCTCGTCAATCTGAAGGAGGAACTGTCCCAAATAGAAACCTGGGGTTATGCCGGTTTTCTCTGATTAGAGATGAGAAATAAGCCGTCTTTGCAGTGCTGAGGGCGTGCTTATAGGTGTTTACACACAAACACCACTTTTGATAATTTAGATTAGTTTTTGACTTGCACCATATGCGTTGAAAACTCCTGCAGGCCTGTTTTAAAGCCCGGGTTTCCTCGTTATACCATGGTGTAGGTCGTCTGGTTGGTCTGGGCTTTGTCCTGAGGGGTGCCACTGAGTCAGTGATGGCCGAGAGGGTTGCATGGACCTCCTTTGTGTAGGCTTCTATTGAGTTTCCAGGTGGAGTTAAATTAGGAAGAACATCTGTCAGCCGTGTGGCAAACATTTCCATTGCAGCCGCGCTAAAATTCCGTGTAGACACTACGCAATTGTTGGAATTTGAGGGGAGTCTATAACTAATCTCAAATTCCACCAGTGAGTGATCTGAAACAGCAGATGAAAGAGAGGAGACGAAGAGATGGGAGACATCTATTCCCCGAGCCAAAACAAGATCCAGATAGTTTCCACTAATGTGTGTGGGCTCATGAACAAACTGGTTGAAAGACAGGGTTGTAAGCAGTGATTGAAATGCTCTGGCCAGAGGATCACACTCCTTATTTAGATGAATATTAAAGTCACCAACTAGAAGGATGTTATCAGCGTGGGTTATTAAGTCTGAGAGGAAAACTCCAAACTCATCCAAGAAAGAAGAGCAGGGACCCGGAGGGCGATAGACTACAGCTAAATAAAATGGCTTTCTTCCATTAATTTGAGAAGGAATATGTTTGATGAGTAACACTTCGAATGAGTTAAATTTTGGCTGTGATGATGGACCTGTAAAGCAGCTTTATGAATGGCTGCAACACCACCACCCTGTTTCGACGTGCGACCTACCTGTGCATATGCATAATCAGGGGGAGAGGCTTCATTTAGTGTCTTGCCTAAGCCAAGTTTCAATGTTGCAATGGTTTCAAGACTTGAACCATTGCAACGTCATTCCAGAGACACCCATCGCCCTGAGAGAGGACAGGAGGATGTGATGATTAACAGTGTCAAAAGCAGCAGACAGATCCAGTAAGATGAGAACAGATGACTTGGATGTTGCCTTTGCCAGTCTCAGAGCTTCGATGACTGAGAGCAGGGCAGTTTCGGTGGAATGACCGCTCTTGAACCCAGACTGGTTCTGGTCCAGGAGGTTGTTCCGTGTGAGAAAGGATGAGAGCTGAGTAAACACAACTCGCTCCAGAGCTTTGGCAATGAAGGGAAGGAGGGAAACCAGTCTGTAGTTTTCAAGCAGAGTAGGGTTAAGAGTGGGTTTCTTCAGTAGTGGTGTGATGCGGGCCTCTTTGAAAGCTGTGGGAAGGACCCAGTGGAAAGAGATGAGTTGATGATGTGGGTGAGAGCAGGCACGACAGATGGAGAGATGGCCTGAAGGAGATGTGTGGGGATGGGATCCAGCGGGCAGGTAGTAGGGTGGTTAGAACTAATGACCTTGGAAACATCTGCTTCAGTTAGAGGAGAGAAGGAAGTGAGCAAACACATATCAGGGGTCTGAATGAGCTCGACGGGAGGTAAGAGATAGATGTAAGAGGGCATAGGTTGTCCAAGCAGGATGTAAGCGTGGAGCACAGAGTGTCGGTGGCGTAAACAGATGAAGAGACTCACAGGTCGTACAGCTCAGACACTTTTCAAACAAATCAAAGTAGTTCTAAAGTCACTTCAGTTTAAAATGATCTCCATGTGAGCCTGTAGAAACACAGAGTGCTTTAATTCAGGCCTGTCTAAGGGTGCACTCACACTGGCCACACGTTTTACACATTTGACCCGTGTGGACTAATAAAGGCCTCAGTGCTGTGCCTGGGCCCGGTGCACTCTTTACATTACATTCATATACAATTAAAAGGTCAAAGGTCAGAGTGGATAGCACTCCCGCCTCACACCAGGACGGCTCTGGAGTGTAGGTTTCCTTTTTTATTTGGACACAACATAACCAAGGGATCAACAATCCACTAAATCAATAGAACATTATCAGAAATATAGAATTGTCCAAATAAGAAAATACTTATTTAATCTCAACCCTTTTTACCTCAAAACAAAGAGATTCCACTTTCCTTCAGTTATGATTGTTTATTGAGTCAAAGGCCTTTTTTAAATCAAGAAACAATGCAGTAGTTATTTGTCTTTGATCAATACAATCTGTCATTTCTTCAACTGAATTAAAGCCAGTGTTGTAGATGGTTATTGACTGTCGTGTAGGAGATTGTGTTTTTCTATGAATTTATTCTTATACAGTAAAGTTTTTCTAAACTGTTTGAGGTGGTCTGTGTCTGTTTTAAATGATGTATCAACGTGTGTCTGAGCATTAGACCTGATCTCAGTCTGAACAGAACCTTGAATAACTCTGGTTCTTTGTCTTTGTTTTTGTTGAACAGCACCGAAGGATGGAAAACCTGCTCTCACTGAAGCAGAGACTGCAGTTTATACAGCGACTGAAGGAGAAAGCTTTAAAATAAGCTGTTTGTTTTCTTTTATTGGAAACAAGAAGATGTTCTGTAAAAAAGACTGTGGTGAAGACGTTTTGGTGGAGACTTCAGGAAACAACCAGGAGAACGGCAGATACAGCGTTAAATATTCCAATTATTCTGACATGAGTGCAGTTGAAGTGAAAATCATAAATGTGAGCAGGTCTGATGCTGGACCCTACCAGTGTGTTCTGGACAAGAGCGTTAGATCATTTTGGATTAATGTAACCTTTGGTAAGTGTTTGTATAAATGATGTTGATCCCAGAGATATAAGGTTTACCTGAGTCTCTCTTTTCCACAGCTTCTTCACCTGCACCATTTACTGTGAGTCCACCTGAGGTCCCACCTGCTTCTTCACCTGCACCATTTACTGAGGTCCCACCTGAACAGAGCCTAGCAGCTCCTTCAGGTAATTATTACATTCACACGTCCTCACACAGTTTCTGTAAAAACTGCTGGGCTTTTCCTCTAAAGTCGTTCTTTTCATGGAGATACCAACAGGAACCATAAGTGTTACTAAATAACACTCGGTGTAAACCACAGTGTGACAAAAACAAGACCCTGTCTCTGTTCAAACTGTAAAAAGACCAGGACTTGTCCCTGATTGGTCCAGCTTCTGCAGGGACTGTTCCAGTGTCATTTTTAAAGGAGACTGTCCCACATTGAAGCTCTTTGTCCCAGGTCCAAACAAATGTTTCTCAGTTTTTAACAGTAACTGTTCTATTCATTTTCTTCCCCTTAGTCCTGTTAGGGGTCATGTGACTGGAGCCTATCCCAGCAGCTTTGGGCCTGAGGTTCACCCTGAACAGTGGCCAGTCACAGGCCTGACATTTAGAGATGGACAGTGTTAATTTGCCACATGCACCCCACAATATATATTTTATATATAAAGAATAAGACCTGATTTGATAATGAAGCACTGTTGGAGAATGTCATCACTGGGGGTTTGCTGTGAAGAGGGGCTAACACTGCCCAGGCTCATGAACCTGTAGTGTTCTGTGGGTCTTTAGTAGAACTGACAGCTCAGACACTTAAAATGACTTCAGTTAAAATCCTCTCCATTCACATGAGCCTAAAGAAGTGAGTGCATTCTGCTCATGTTTCTGTTTCTGCAACACATAGCAACAGGAACCATAAGTGTTACTGGCACCAAATAAAACTCGGTGTAAACCACAGTGTGACAAAAACAAGACCCTGTCTCTGTTCAAACTTTAAAATGAGCTGCTAAAGATGGAGGATGTGGATTTAATAAATGCAAAACAAAAGTTAATTAAAACCAAACACATGGACCTAAAAAGTCTCAGATGTCACTGTAAGTCCAAAAGCCACTTCCTTGTGTTATCTCAACATGATCTTGTGTGTTTTCTGCAGAACACTTCTATCTGCTGTTGGTTATTGTGGTCGTTGTCGCTGTGGCAATAATTCTAACAGTGGTTTCACTGATCGTCTACAAAAAGAGAAGATCCAGAAACGGTGAGAAAACAGACTTATCCCTGGCCACAGTTACACAGACTCTGACAATTCTGACGCAGCAAACTAAGTTAAGAGTCGTAACAGACTGTAGGTCTGATGTGGAAAAAGCACATTTACTACAAAAAGAGAAAAATGTCAAACATGCTTGTATTTTGTATAAAACTAATCTTTGTTTATAATATACTGTGATGTAATTATGTTTTAACTCAGGCTCTAATAAATGTTTTAACAGATCAGAGAACTACAGAGAACGTAAGAGACTCTGAGGCAGAGGTGACTATTCCTTTCACAAACACAGCTCTTTAATGTGACCAGAACATTTGACAGATTTAGGCTTTATTCTTCAGGAGAACCATTACGAGAACATCTGTCCACGTCCGACCTCTGAACCTGGAGAATCCACTTACCAAAGCCTCATTCTGACCGACATGGACCAACCCAACAGCAGCGTCTCATTAGGCCTCGAGCACAAGTCTCACGATCAGGAGTCTTAGGCCTGATCCCACTGCAGCTGTAGACACAGCAGGTCTATAGAATATATCATATAATCATTCATTAATTCTCTTCCACTTAGTCCCGTTAGAGGTCATGGGTTCAGTCTGGACAGGGTTAACACACACTGACAGAGAACCAACAGTAACACCACCTTCTTGTTGTGTGTGTGCTAACCTCTCTATCTCTGTGCACCCTACAATATATATCATATTTTTGAAAATAAAAATGATAACACAAAAACCTTTCTTTTACTCACTGTTAGTGTTTGGGTGAACAAAAATGTATTGTCAAACAACTGTGTTTACTCTTTTTAAATCATAATGACAAAATGACCCTGATTAAAAGTTTACATAGCCCAGTTCTTAATACTGAGTATTAAATCTTTAACATCAATGACACTTAAAGTCTTTTTTGGTGTTTGTGGATGAGGCTCTTTATTTTCTCAGATGTAAAGCTGCTCATTCTTTTTGTCAAAAAGCCTCCAGTTCCTGTAAATTCTTGGGCTGTCTTGTTTGAACTGCACGTTTGAGATCTTCTCAGAGTGACTCAATGATACTGAGGTCAGGAGACTGAGGCCAGTCCAGAACCTTCACTTTCTGCTGCTCTAGACAATGACAGGTCGACTTGGCCTTGTGCTTTGGATCGTTGTCGTGTTGGAACGTCCAAGTACGTCCCATGTGCAGCTTCTGGGCTGATGAGTGCAAATGTTCCTCCAGTATTTTCTGAAAATACACACACACACATACACACACAAACACACAGACATACAAACACACAAACACACACAAACACACACAGACACACACAAACACACACACACACACACAGTGTCAGAATACATGTGGTGTTTAATAAAAGAGAAAATTAACACTGATGAGGACAACTATGTCTTATGAAGTTAGAGCAGAACATGTTGCAGTGAAGTGTGGTGTAATATTTTATATGTTATGTGTTTTAACTATGAAGACTCAGTTAGTTATTCATTTAAACATATTAATATAAAAGACCTAATGTCAGACACACACAGGAAGGACCAGATAAAGACGCAGGTGTCTGTCATCGGAGGAGACACAGGAAGGGAGAGCCCGAGGAAGAGTCCTCAAGGCCTTACAGGATGATATCAGAAAGTTAATAATGAACTTCAAAGCTTTACAGAAAGAGTTATTACTTTACTGATATCAAAACTGTATAAAAGCTTACCGTATTTTTCGCACCATAAGACGCACCTGGTTTTTAGAGGAGAAAAATAGGAAAAAAAATATTCTGAACCAAATAGTGTAATAAAATATTTAGTATAGTATAAGTATAACAGAATAATATTTGAATTATATGACTGGAGTGAAGGGCGTGCGCACTGCTGTGTACTGTAACACCGCCTACTACATGCTATCCTCCAATAGCAGAGTATGTGCGGAGTGGGAGCGGAGCGAGGAGCGGAGTTGTGTGATTTTACCAGGTGCGAGGAGCGGATTTTTAAAATGTTGGAGCGTTGTGATTTTCTCCCACTCCAAAACGCTCCACTATCGCTCAATTACCAATCACGAGCCAGGAGTCCCAGGACCAAACCACTGTCAGGAGACGGAGGGGGACTCAAAATGTTTCTAATCATATTTTGCATTTGTTTGCATTTGTATTGTTTATTAGTACTTTCACAAACATTTATATAAAGTACTGCTCATTCGTTTTACACTACATGCATCTTCTGATCAGACACTGGTGTTATTAAAAAAATAAAATAAAAAATACCCTGGAGGACGCGAGCGAGACGTAAAAGGACGGAGTGGGGGAGGGAGCGAGGAGCGGAAAACAGTACACCCAGAGCGGAGCTTGAGCGGAGTAATTATGAAATACTTTGAGCGTGGAGCGCAAACTCTTCCCGCTCAGCTCCGCTCACATACTCTGTCCAATAGCATACGGCGGTGACACAGTACAGCAGCATCGCGCCTTCCTGCACACATCGGCTTCCGTAAGGAAGGTGAGGGAGGGGGCCGCTGCCGCTCTGCCACTACGGTAAGGCAAGGCGACACAGGGGAGGGGCGCTGCCACTCTGCCAGTATCTCAGTGGACTATTGAGAAGCCTGGACACGGGGCGGGGGAGGGATGATGCAGTTTCCAGGGACACGGAAGGTCCCGGGGGACCCGCTGCCGCTCTGCAACTCGGAGCGGCAGTCTTATGGTGCCTGCGTCTTAAGTGCCTGCGGACCATAAGACGCAGGCACTTTTCCTCCCACTATTTGGTGAAGAAAAAGTGCGTCTTATGGTCCGAAAAATACGGTATGTCTACTGTTCAAACATCAGTCGAGCTGGGGAACCTACTCGGGTCGTTTATTGTGTTGGTTGTGAACAATAAAGACTCTATGGCCTTGGATCTGGTGTTGCGTTCATAACTTACTCCATACATTAGTGGCAAAGACTGAGGAGTCAGTTTTGACACTACAGAAGCTGAGGCTATAATCACAAGGGCTGTGGTAAAAAAAAAAAAACGGTTGCTTGTTGCTGAGTAAACTTAAAACATCAGCACTTATGTTCAACATAACCAAAAGAAAATGGTCATGTCCAGCTTTTATTTTGAAAGTGTATTTTTGTTTGTTTGTTTGTTTGTGTTCCTTCTTTAAAAAGAACTGTACTAGTTTACCTTTCTACATTTAAAAGACAACCTTAATCAAGTAAATATTTAGACTCTAACTTATTTTCAGTTGGAGTCCTAACTTAACTTGGGTCCTGCCTTTTCTTACATAAATATATAACGTATAGATTGAGATTTAGAAAACCCTGGTAAGCTCCTATGTTTGTGCATTTATGGGTGAACTGCTGAATCTAAAAGAAGCTAAAAGAGGCTTAAACATGGATAAATGAAAGTAAAAAAGTGGCAGAAGATGAATGATTGCAGTGTAAAGTTGAAAGATGACACTTTTCATGTCAGACCTTTAGACACAGTACTGTTGGAGGATTTTAGAGATTTATAGTTTTAAATTATTTGGGCAGGATTTGGGTTGGTTTCAGGTGGTTTTAGATTAAATACAAAATACTCACTTCATAATAATGTTAACATGAGACTTTAGTTTGAGTTTTCTTCCCCATTTTTATTTTCTTTTTTTCTGTTTATTTTACTGTACTAAGTAATTCTTCTTACCAGTTTGTTTCTTGGTTATTTTATTATTTTATAAACATGCTTTGACATTAAAAACAGAAGATCTTTAGGTAAAGTATTAAAGGAAAGTGTAGCCTGTAGATGAGTTTGTGTAAAGTCACAGCTTTTAGGAAGTTCAGTATGGGCTAACAGTTCCTCAGGTTTTCTGTAAAACATGATATTTCTAAAACCGAATGAGGTCATTTGAGGTCAGACCAAGTCCAGTGCATGATCCAACAGTTACAGATCTAAAATACAAAGACCAAAGGTCAGAGGTCAAACTCACCCATTCGGACTTGGGAGTAGGTGAGGTCACCCTCCTCAACTTCCAAAACAACATTAATGTTTGGCCCTACATCACAGAACTGTGTCAGAATAAAATCTTTTTGTGCAGCAGATTGTGATTCATATTGAATTTTACTGCAGTTTGGAAATATTCATAGTCCAATGTGAATCTTAGATGACTTTTCATCAGTTACATTCACCTGCTGCTTTTGGAGCTGAGCAGTGCTTATGTTGACCTGAGAGTAGGTCACACCTTCCTCCTGCGAAGAACCAGCCTCTGCCACAAATAAAGAGGTTTTTAAAAAAGCACTTCTTCTAATTCCTGCTCGTATGCAACCATTGTATATATCCTGCACTTGCTGCTATTGCACTTCTGGTTAGACCTAAACTGCATTTCGTTGCCTTGTACCTGTACTTGTGTAATGACAATAAAGTTCAATCTAATCTAATCTAATCTAATTCTTTAAAAATAAATTGTGTTGTTGTTTGTGTCCATATTGTCTAATTAAGTGTTTTGTTATTGACACATTATGACACAATGTCTTTGCATAAACATATTCTGTTCCTTGTTCAGATCACAGTCGATCCAGACGTATCATTATATCATTCGTTTTACTCACCTACTGCTTTGGGGGCAGTGCTTATGTTGACCTGAGAGTAGGTCACACCTTCCTCCTGCGAAGAACCAGCCTCTGAAACAAGTGCTTATCTTTATTTGACTTTATGAACAAAACATTACATTCTTATAAAGAATCAACAGGTTTGACTTCCAAAAATGTACGCATTTAAAATTGTAATATTTTGGTCATAATTATAATTCTTGGTAGTAGACCATTTGTTTGAAGGCCTACATTTTCAGGTGATTCAGGTGCTGTGCCTGTGTGACTCTCACTCTCAGTCTCTTGACATTTCTGAATGATGCCTCTCGCTCTCATCATTATCTCAGTTCTAGAGGGAGGACCACACCTCATCCTGATGTTATTAGGACTAACTAAGTCCTAAATAAGGAAAAACTAGATGTGCGTCCTCTTTCCACTTTTTTTCCACTAAAATATTTGTAAATATTTGTACTAAACACTACTTGAAAGTTGAAAATCCTTTTTATCAGCATAAGTAGGCTGTGCTGTGCATTTAAATGAAACAGTTACAAGTGCACACAATTACTTCATGTCATTCAACCACAGCAGGTTCAATGGTGGCCCTCGGAGAACTTGGTGTCTTATGCACAGAGCGTGTTGAACCCGGGATGGTGGGGCGGCCCTGCTCATCTTCCTCAACTTCAGTGTTATAGTGTTATTTCAGAATGCCATAAACAAAGACGTTATTGTGGAAAATATTCAGAAATCATAAAACCCATTGTTTTGTCTCTTTCACTTCTGACTCGTTTTAAAGTGTAATGATAAAGTAGAGCTGCAAAGATGGAAGGCTTTCTTGAACTTTCAGATTGCTCCTAAAGTCTTTGACATTGAGTTGCTATGGTAACTATAAACTGAAAAACAAAAGTTATGACTGGTTAAACACATATTTACTCCATCTCAAAAAACAGCACTTGTGTCTGTAAATATTATATCTAAATAACCAGTTTGTTAAAAAAATGTATGCGTTTATTAAAATAAGGAGAAGAAAACTGTTCTTACCACAGATGCTAATATAGATATCACAGAGAAAAGATATATCTAAATAATTAAAATTATATTTCTATAGAGATTTCATAGAGTTTAAAAATATAGAAATATCTATTAATATTATAGCAAATTATTACTATAGCTGTGGAAGTATTTTTGAACAGTTTTGACAAAGATGACCAACAAATTAGCTTAGCTTGAAAAAAATAAAATGTATATATATATATTATATTTATGTAAAATCTTTAGTGAAAGTAGAGCAGCAGCAGAATTGTGTACTTTCTGTGAACTCTGTGCCATGTTCAGTGGACTCTGTATGTCCTTGTGTCTGTTTGGGTGTGTGCCTCTAAACTTCCTGTTCTCTGCTCACAGACACAGAATTTTAACCTTTATTTTAGCTTCCTGATTCTAAGGCTATTTAGATTTAAACTCTTGGTTCTCATTTACACTTAACACAGTTTGTTCCTTTTACACTTATTTACACTTATTTAAACATTATTGATGTGTATTTAACTTTAACATTTCTATTAAGTATATAATTTCTCATTTTTAATTCATTTTTAAGTGTTCTCTTTAACACAGTGTCCTTGTGGATTTGTGTCTCCCTTGGTTCTCAAAGTTCCACTTAATTTTCCGTATTCACTACATCCCTCTCTGGAAGTTCGTCTAAGTTGTCCTAAAAGGAATCATCCGGCATCCTAAGGTCACCCATCATGTCAGGCGATGGCGGGAGGATGTCGTCCAAAGGTCCTCGGGTCATTGCCATCAGAGTCATTATCCGAGTGTCCTTGACTGTTTGGCCCATTTACCTGTGACATATACACGTAGGCCCTTGCTCGCTCAAGTTCCCGCTCAATCAAGTGGGACATGGCAGCTTCAAAATATCTCTGCTGGAATAATTCTGCATCATAAGAGGAAGGGATGTAAGCAAGAAAAGTGCATAGTGGGATAAAGGCAACTTTATGGTCGGTGGTGGGATCAGGGACCAAGGCAGCTCCTCAGGCTCCATCCAGGGCCCCAACGGCGGCTCGGCCCTCCGCTCCCTCTTCGTCCGAGATTTATAGTTTGAAATTATTTGGGCAGGATTTGGGTTGGTTTCAGGTGGTTTTAGATTAAATACAAAATACTCACTTCATAATAATGTTAACATGAGACTTTAGTTTGAGTTTTCTTCCCCATTTTTATTTTCTTTTTCTGTTTATTTTACTGTACTAAGTAATTCTTCTTACCAGTTTGTTTCTTGGTTATTTTATTATTTTATAAACATGCTTTGACATTAAAAACAGAAGATCTTTAGGTAAAGTATTAAAGGAAAGTGTAGCCTGTAGATGAGTTTGTGTAAAGTCACAGCTTTTAGGAAGTTCAGTATGGGCTAACAGTTCCTCAGGTTTTCTGTAAAACATGATATTTTTAAAACCGAATGAGGTCATTTGAGGTCAGACCAAGTCCAGTGCATGATCCAACATTTACAGATCTAAAATACAAAGACCAAAGGTCAGAGGTCAAACTCACCCATTCGGACTTGGGAGTAGGTGAGGTCACCCTCCTCAACTTCCAAAACAACATTAATGTTTGGCCCTACATCACAGAACTGTGTCAGAATAAAATCTTTTGTGCAGCAGATTGTGATTCATATTGAATTTTACTGCAGTTTGGAAATATTCATAGTCCAATGTGAATCTTAGATGACTTTTCATCAGTTACATTCACCTGCTGCTTTTGGAGCTGAGCAGTGCTTATGTTGACCTGAGAGTAGGTCACACCTTCCTCCTGCGAAGAACCAGCCTGTGCCACAAATAAAGAGGTTTTTTTAAAAAGCACTTCTTCTAATTCCTGCTCGTATGCAACCATTGTATATATCCTGCACTTGCTGCTATTGCACTTCTGGTTAGACCTAAACTGCATTTCGTTGCCTTGTACCTGTACTTGTGTAATGACAATAAAGTTCAATCTAATCTAATCTAATTCTTTAAAAATAAATTGTGTTGTTGTTTGTGTCCATATTGTCTAATTAAGTGTTTTGTTATTGACACATTATGACACAATGTCTTTGCATAAACATATTCTGTTCCTTGTTCAGATCACAGTCGATCCAGGCGTATCATTATATCATTCGTTTTACTCACCTACTGCTTTGGGGCAGTGCTTATGTTGACCTGAGAGTAGGTCACACCTTCCTCCTGCGAAGAACCAGCCTCTGAAACAAGTGCTTATCTTTATTGGACTTTATGAACAAAACATTACATTCTTATAAAGAATCAACAGGTTTGACTTCCAAAAATGTACGCATTTAAAATTGTAATATTTTGGTCATAATTATAATTCTTGGTAGTAGACCATTTGTTTGAAGGCCTACATTTTCAGGTGATTCAGGTGCTGTGCCTGTGTGACTCTCACTCTCAGTCTCTTGACATTTCTGAATGATGCCTCTCGCTCTCATCATTATCTCAGTTCTAGAGGGAGGACCACACCTCATCCTGATGTTATTAGGACTAACTAAGTCCTAAATAAGGAAAAACTAGATGTGCGTCCTCTTTCCACTTTTTTTCCACTAAAATATTTATAAATATTTGTACTAAACACTACTTGAAAGTTGAAAATCCTTTTTATCAGCATAAGTAGGTTGTGCTGTGCATTTAAATGAAACAGTTACAAGTGCACACAATTACTTCATGTCATTCAACCACAGCAGGTTCAATGGTGGCCCTCGGAGAACTTGGTGTCTTATGCACAGAGCGTGTTGAACCCGGGATGGTGGGGGCCCTGCTCATCTTCCTCAACTTCAGTGTTATAGTGTTATTTCAGAATGCCATAAACAAAGACGTTATTGTGGAAAATATTCAGAAATCATAAAACCCATTGTTTTGTCTCTTTCACTTCTGACTCGTTTTAAAGTGTAATGATAAAGTAGAGCTGCAAAGATGGAAGGCTTTCTTGAACTTTCAGATTGCTCCTAAAGTCTTTGACATTGAGTTGCTATGGTAACTATAAACTGAAAAACAAAAGTTATGACTGGTTAAACACATATTTACTCCATCTCAAAAAACAGCACTTGTGTCTGTAAATATTATATCTAAATAACCAGTTTGTTAAAAAAAATGTATGCGTTTATTAAAATAAGGAGAAGAAAACTGTTCTTACCACAGATGCTAATATAGATATCACAGAGAAAAGATATATCTAAATAATTAAAATTATATTTCTATAGAGATTTCATAGAGTTTAAAAATATAGAAATATCTATTAATATTATAGCAAATTATTACTATAGCTGTGGAAGTATTTTTGAACAGTTTTGACAAAGATGACCAACAAATTAGCTTAGCTTGAAAAAAATAAAATGTATATATATATATATTATATTTATGTAAAATCTTTAGTGAAAGTAGAGCAGCAGCAGAATTGTGTACTTTCTGTGAACTCTGTGCCATGTTCAGTGGACTCTGTATGTCCTTGTGTCTGTTTGGGTGTGTGCCTCTAAACTTCCTGTTCTCTGCTCACAGACACAGAATTTTAACCTTTATTTTAGCTTCCTGATTCTAAGGCTATTTAGATTTAAACTCTTGGTTCTCATTTACACTTAACACAGTTTGTTCCTTTTACACTTATTTACACTTATTTAAACATTATTGATGTGTATTTAACTTTAACATTTCTATTAAGTATATAATTTCTCATTTTTAATTCATTTTTAAGTGTTCTCTTTTAACACAGTGTCCTTGTGGATTTGTGTCTCCCTTGGTTCTCAAAGTTCCACTTAATTTTCCGTATTCACTACATCCCTCTCTGGAAGTTCGTCTAAGTTGTCCTAAAAGGAATCATCCTGCATCCTAAGGTCACCCATCATGTCAGGCGATGGCGGGAGGATGTCGTCCAAAGGTCCCTCGGGGTCATTGCCATCAGAGTCATTATCCGAGTGTCCTTGACTGTTTGGCCCATTTACCTGTGACATATACACGTAGGCCCTTGCTCGCTCAAGTTCCCGCTCAATCAAGTGGGACATGGCAGCTTCAAAATATCTCTGCTGGAATAATTCTGCATCATAAGAGGAAGGGATGTAAGCAAGAAAAGTGCATAGTGGGATAAAGGCAACTTTATGGTCGGTGGTGGGATCAGGGACCAAGGCAGCTCCCTCAGGCTCCATCCAGGGGCCCCAAACGGCGGCTCGGCCCTCCGCTCCCTCTTCGTCCGAGATTTATAGTTTGAAATTATTTGGGCAGGATTTGGGTTGGTTTCAGGTGGTTTTAGATTAAATACAAAATACTCACTTCATAATAATGTTAACATGAGACTTTAGTTTGAGTTTTCTTCCCCATTTTTATTTTCTTTTTTTCTGTTTATTTTACTGTACTAAGTAATTCTTCTTACCAGTTTGTTTCTTGGTTATTTTATTATTTTATAAACATGCTTTGACATTAAAAACAGAAGATCTTTAGGTAAAGTATTAAAGGAAAGTGTAGCCTGTAGATGAGTTTGTGTAAAGTCACAGCTTTTAGGAAGTTCAGTATGGGCTAACAGTTCCTCAGGTTTTCTGTAAAACATGATATTTTTAAAACCGAATGAGGTCATTTGAGGTCAGACCAAGTCCAGTGCATGATCCAACAGTTACAGATCTAAAATACAAAGACCAAAGGTCAGAGGTCAAACTCACCCATTCGGACTTGGGAGTAGGTGAGGTCACCCTCCTCAACTTCCAAAACAACATTAATGTTTGGCCCTACATCACAGAACTGTGTCAGAATAAAATCTTTTGTGCAGCAGATTGTGATTCATATTGAATTTTACTGCAGTTTGGAAATATTCATAGTCCAATGTGAATCTTAGATGACTTTTCATCAGTTACATTCACCTGCTGCTTTTGGAGCTGAGCAGTGCTTATGTTGACCTGAGAGTAGGTCACACCTTCCTCCTGCGAAGAACCAGCCTGTGCCACAAATAAAGAGGTTTTTTTAAAAAGCACTTCTTCTAATTCCTGCTCGTATGCAACCATTGTATATATCCTGCACTTGCTGCTATTGCACTTCTGGTTAGACCTAAACTGCATTTCGTTGCCTTGTACCTGTACTTGTGTAATGACAATAAAGTTCAATCTAATCTAATCTAATTCTTTAAAAGAAATTGTGTTGTTGTTTGTGTCCATATTGTCTAATTAAGTGTTTTGTTATTGACACATTATGACACAATGTCTTTGCATAAACATATTCTGTTCCTTGTTCAGATCCCAGTCGATCCAGACGTATCATTATATCATTCGTTTTACTCACCTACTGCTTTGGGGGCAGTGCTTATGTTGACCTGAGAGTAGGTCACACCTTCCTCCTGCGAAGAACCAGCCTCTGAAACAAGTGCTTATCTTTATTGGACTTTATGAACAAAACATTACATTCTTATAAAGAATCAACAGGTTTGACTTCCAAAAATGTACGCATTTAAAATTGTAATATTTTGGTCATAATTATAATTCTTGGTAGTAGACCATTTGTTTGAAGGCCTACATTTTCAGGTGATTCAGGTGCTGTGCCTGTGTGACTCTCACTCTCAGTCTCTTGACATTTCTGAATGATGCCTCTCGCTCTCATCATTATCTCAGTTCTAGAGGGAGGACCACACCTCATCCTGATGTTATTAGGACTAACTAAGTCCTAAATAAGGAAAAACTAGATGTGCGTCCTCTTTCCACTTTTTTTCCACTAAAATATTTATAAATATTTGTACTAAACACTACTTGAAAGTTGAAAATCCTTTTTATCAGCATAAGTAGGCTGTGCTGTGCATTTAAATGAAACAGTTACAAGTGCACACAATTACTTCATGTCATTCAACCACAGCAGGTTCAATGGTGGCCCTCGGAGAACTTGGTGTCTTATGCACAGGCGTGTTGAACCGGGATGGTGGGGCGGCCCTGCTCATCTTCCTCAACTTCAGTGTTATAGTGTTATTTCAGAATGCCATAAACAAAGACGTTATTGTGGAAAATATTCAGAAATCATAAAACCCATTGTTTTGTCTCTTTCACTTCTGACTCGTTTTAAAGTGTAATGATAAAGTAGAGCTGCAAAGATGGAAGGCTTTCTTGAACTTTCAGATTGCTCCTAAAGTCTTTGACATTGAGTTGCTATGGTAACTATAAACTGAAAAACAAAAGTTATGACTGGTTAAACACATATTTACTCCATCTCAAAAAACAGCACTTGTGTCTGTAAATATTATATCTAAATAACCAGTTTGTTAAAAAAATGTATGCGTTTATTAAAATATTGAGAAGAAAACTGTTCTTACCACAGATGCTAATATAGATATCACAGAGAAAAGATATATCTAAATAATTCAAATTATATTTCTATAGAGATTTCATAGAGTTTAAAAATATAGAAATATCTATTAATATTATAGCAAATTATTACTATAGCTGTGGAAGTATTTTTGAACAGTTTTGACAAAGATGACCAACAAATTAGCTTAGCTTGAAAAAAATAAAATGTATATATATATATATTATATTTATGTAAAATCTTTAGTGAAAGTAGAGCAGCAGCAGAATTGTGTACTTTCTGTGAACTCTGTGCCATGTTCAGTGGACTCTGTATGTCCTTGTGTCTGTTTGGGTGTGTGCCTCTAAACTTCCTGTTCTCTGCTCACAGACACAGAATTTTAACCTTTATTTTAGCTTCCTGATTCTAAGGCTATTTAGATTTAAACTCTTGGTTCTCATTTACACTTAACACACGGCTCGGCCCTCCGCTCCCTCTTCGTCCGAAGGGTAGTTGTCCTTGCTGTACACGTGAACAGCGACCGGGGACAGCGCAGTGTTGTAGTCTAGATCTTCAGCTACACAAAGGAGAAGAGGGCTGTCAGGGGTCAACCCGTCTGGCCCCTCCGTCTTGTCCTCTACTTGGGGCTGGCCCTGTAATCCCTAGGATTCTTGGAACGCCCCACCTGCTGGTCCCAGACATACTCTGCGCTGAGGGAGATTTGACGGCTGACAGAGTACCTGAGTTCCTGAGTTCCCCCTCTGGTCCGATAGGGGCTCCACCATTAATCATGATCACAGGCCCTATCGACGGCCTGTGCCATCCTAAATATTAAGTAGTCGCGGGTTCCTGCCTTTTTGTCCGCTAAAATTCTTTCCCAGGGATCCGTTAATATCCCAAATTTACCTTCAGATATAACTGGCCTTTCGGCCCCTCCTATAGTAAATAGTAAATTCAGCCATCACAGTTCTGCTCAGTTACTGAAGCTGATTCTGGTTGTGTTCCACTTGTGACCCAGTCATATAGGATTGGAGGAGTGGTGGGCTTTTTAAACTCTTCCACCTATTTTTAGGCCTTTAGGGTGCTCAAGGTAGGAGTCCAGGTCGGCACTTCTCCACTAATATCTTTTCTAGTTTTCTTGTGATTATTTTTCCTCTATCATGTATTTCTGTAATTTTATTTATTTTTTATTTAACCTTTATTTAACCAGGATAGTCCCACTGAGATTACAAATCTCTTTTGCAGGGGAGTCGTGGCCCCATGTGTGTTTGGGGGCGACTGTTGTACATGTTTTTGGTGGTAGGGGAAACCGGAGTACCTGGAGGAAACCTACGTAACCTATGCGTAGTACTGACCTGACCTACAGTGCCTGGCGAAAGTATTCGGCCCCTTGAACTTTGCGACCTTTTGCCACATTTCAGGCTTCAAACATAAAGATATGAAACTGTAATTTTTTGTGAAGAATCAACAACAAGTGGGACACAATCATGAAGTGGAATGAAATTTATTGGATATTTCAAACTTTTTTAACAAATAAAAAACTGAAAAATTGGGCGTGCAAAATTATTCAGCCCCTTTACTTTCAGTGCAGCAAACTGTCTCCAGAAGTTCAGTGAGGATCTCTGAATGATCCAATGTTGACCTAAATGACTAATGATGATAAATGGAATCCACCTGTGTGTAATCAAGTCTCTGTATAAATGCACCTGCACTGTGATAGTCTCAGAGGTCCGTTTAAAGCAGAGAGAGCATCATGAAGAACAAGGAACACACCAGGCAGGTCCAGATACTGTTGTGGAGAAGTTTAAAGCTGGATTTGGATACAAAAAGATTTCTGTCAGTAGTTCCCATAGTTCTTCTCAGATGCAATGTCTCAGGGAGGGCGTAGTACTGACCTGACCTATAAGCTAATCCTCTGTGATACATGGTGGGCATCAGCCCAGAATTACATGCTCTGATATTTTATATTCCTGCCTTACAGCAGTTGCATGGCATCCCTCCGGAGTGGTCAGTTCAGCCCACATCATACCAGGAAGACTCTTTCTCTCAGCATTTTGATCATACAGTTATTTTATATTGGCGAGTCAGCTCCCTGTGTCCTAACGTCACAGGAACCTGTTTCTGATTCTGAGGCCTAATGCGCCTCAATCCTTCAGATACTTTGATAAAACACTGATGCCATAATAGGCAGTACTGTCCCAAACAAATACCTTTACCATCTCACATATTCACTCTCCAAGTGTCCAGGTTTTGTCACTTTCACAAATATATTGACCTCTCCCTCTCCTTGCCTCCAGTCACACAAAGGGGTTTTATCCACGAAGGATATAACAAGTTCTTCATTTTCTGTAAGGTTTCATTTGTTTCAGGAGAACATGCCTTTATCTCTTAAAGTCACAAGATCACTCGTTATAGCGGTGATTATATCCTTTCCCTCGTTAGAATGTGTCCTTTCTTGTCCTTCAAACCCTCGGTTTACTCAGACAATGTCTCCTACCTTAAAGATAAACTTTACAAAACACATGTAGGTCTAATGTAGTCTTCAGTCTAAATGCCAGACTTAGTCAACTCATTCCAATTTATCTTCTCTCTCAGGGACCTTTTCTTTTGGTTATTCATACAATACTCTACAACTCCTCTTTAGTGTCTGCCCATACTTTGTAGTCTGTGGTTTTTGTCCTTCCTGTCACCGGATCTGGCCTTTGCAGTTATTTTTATGTGATGTGTTTTAATTCGGTATACTTAGTTAGTAACTCATTTATGCATGATGAGTCTATGTTTTGTGTATTATAGTATACTTATACATGGTTAATAATCAAGTAAGGGATGTTATATTAATACATCTAGAAACATATTAATGTAAAAGAAGAAAACATAATGTCAGAGTGTATGGTTTGAAACATCCATCCATCCATCCATCTTCTACCGCTTATCCGGGGCCGGGTCGCGGGGGCAGCAGTCTAAGCAGAGATGCCCAGACTTCCCTCTCCCCAGACACTTCCTCCAGCTCTTCCGGGGGGATACCGAGGCGTTCCCAGGCCAGCCGAGAGACATAGTCCCTCCAGCGTGTCCTAGGTCTTCCCCGGGGTCTCCTCCCGGTGGGACATGCCCAAAACACCTCCCTAGGGAGGCGTCCAGGAGGCATCCGAAACAGATGCCCGAGCCACCTCAGCTGGCTCCTCTCGATGTGGAGGAGCAGCGGCTCTACTTTGAGCTCCTCCCGAGTGACCGAGCTCCTCACCTTATCTCTAAGGGAGCGCCCCCCCACCCTGCGGAGAAAGCTCATTTCGGCCGCTTGTATCCGGGATCTTGTTCTTTCGGTCATGACCCAAAGCTCATGACCATGGTTTGAAACATGATTAAGTTTAATGCACGCACACACACACACGCGCACGCACGCACACACACACACACACACACACACACACACACACACACACACGCACGCACACACACACACACACACACACACACACACACACACACACACACAGGGAAGATCTAGATAGAGACTTATGGCGCTTTTCCACTACCAGTATCAGCTCGCCTCGATCGCCTCGGCTCGCTTTTCGCTCCGTTTTCCATTGCAGATAGTACCTCCACAATAGTACCTAGTCGTCATAGCGACGCCGCAAGAACCTGTCGTGACGTAATCTTCTACGCGACACACACCCGCTACTCACACACATAGAACAATGGAGGAAATCGAGTCTATGTTTTTTTTGTCCTCGGGATGTGGCTGTTTCTCACAGCAAGACAGCAAACGTTGTTTCAGGAGAGGCTGAGGGCAGCAAAAAGAAACACTGCTGATAACAACATGAGAGTTTGGGAATTACTACAGAGTTCAGACTACGAGACGAATCTGGTTTTTCAAAGCCGACGCAAGAGGGTAAGTTATGCTAACGTTTACATATGTGTAAATACTATAAGTTACTACTTACAAAGTATTTGAACAACTTTATAGCTACCAGTATTACGTACTAAAATGTGTATGGTTTATGTGTTTCAGATCTGTAGAACAGCAGATCTACAACAGGAAAATATGTCGAGCACGGGTTGTGGTTGAAAACGCTTTTGGTAGACTGAAGGGAAGGTGGCGTTGTCTCATGAAAAGAAATGACTGTGATGTTACAATGGTGAAATCTATGATTCTTACTTGCTGTGCTTGCATAACCTTTGTGAGAGTCATGGAGAGGACTATGACAATGACTGGGATGCACCTGCAGCAGCAGAGCCTGTGGTGGCAGTGGCACAGGGTGTAGAGGAGGAAGGCAGTGATGTACGAGAGGGTCTGATGCGTTACTTTAATTGCTAAAAATAAATACATTATCGTTAAAAATGTTGTCTCTGCTGTTTTAAGGTTATCACAGTATAAAATCTGAAAATACATGGTCAAACCCTTGTACAAAAGCAAACCATCAAAAAAGACACTTATTTTTAATATGTTTCAAAAAAGTTTTATTTAACCACACACATACAAATAGAACAAACTCTAATATAAATTCACAAACAACTATATACATGTTACATGTAGTGCAAACAATTTAAAAAAATGCTGTATTTAATTACATAATATACATTTTCAGTCCAGGGGTGGTGGAACAGCGTCCCGCCGGTTCAGTGCCTGTACAAGCTGGCCCAGGGTTCCCAGAAAGGCCTGGTTGAAGGACGACATTGCAGCAATCTCCTCCCTCCTCAAAGCCGCTTCTAGTTCTCTTGCATGTGCTGCATCGTCGAGTACCATCTGTAAATGCCGCTCTCGCTGTGTCCGGTTCAACTCCATCTGCTCCACATCAGATGTCTGCATCTCCCTCAGGACAGTCAGATGCTCCTGCTCCCTCTGTCATTTCCTCCATCCTGGACAAAAAATAATTACAATGAATGAATTACAATAAAGATAAACGATTTCACGTTTAATTCAAACGTTGTGTGCATTTGAAATTACCATGTGTACAGTATACATACAGTATACAGTACACATGGTACGCACACATTGTGTATGTCTGGAAAGTTATAAAAATACTGAACAGGTTTATTAATGAATCTTGATTCCCATAACTGGGAATGCTTCCTTGCTATGCAAGTACATTGACGTTATATTAATAATAATATATGATATACTAATGGGTTATAAACACGATTAATATTAATTTAATTATATTAATAAGTGTATATAGATTCACAGACAACAGGCTAGAAGGTTTTACTTTTTCTCCTATTATACTAACCGGTTGCGGTGTGGCGCTGCTGCCAATGGTTCTGGTGCTGTTGTTGATGCCGGCGCTGCAGCCGATGCCAACGTGGCATCAGTGGGAGCCACAGAACCATTCTCGCCGTTTAAAAGGAATCTTGAATAGAAAGATCATACAAAAGTCAACACACTACGAAATAGCAATGGCAGGCAGCTAGCAACTAGTTAGAGCTAAAAGTTAGCGGCAATTGCTATCTGCGACACAAGTTTACAGTCTTCATTGTTATTAGTGAGCTTCAGCTTTCCAAAGCCAGCCTAAAGAAAACAAAACTCTCAAGCAGAGTGCACCTACAGGGTTAATGTAATGTAAACTTAAAACACTTACCGTCCTCCATCAGCGACTGAGAGACTTCTTTGTATACTCTTTCGTTCCTCGTTGCCCCATCAAGCTCTCGCTGGATCTTCTCTTCGGCAACCAAACAAAGAAAAGTCTGCACCTCCTCGTTTGACCACGGAGCATTTTTCCGAGTTGCCATAATACTAAAGTCTGGGACTGGGTAAATTATCACGCAATCTCTGGCCAAACTATTTAAAAATGGCGGGGTTATTCAGGATACTCCGTCTGGCGCGTGCAATGATGACGCGGTGAACAGTGACGATTCTCTCTGGCCAATCAGCAGTCTGTCGTGTGTTCACGTCACAATTTAGTATCGCCTCAGCCGGCTTAGAACCTCGCCGGAGGTGATACGAAAAAAAGTACCAGGAAGCAGGTACAGGTACAACTTTTACGCAGTGGAAAACCAAACAAAGGCGAGCCGAGTCGAGCTGGTACTGTGTAGTGGAAAAGCGCCATTAGGTGCCTGTTACTGAGTTAATGAGGAGATCTACCAGGCCTTACAGGATGATTTCATAAGTTTAATGAGGATCTTCAAAGCTTTACAGAAAGAGTCATTACTATACTGTCTTATCAAAACGCTTATATAAAAGCTTATGTCTACTGTGCAATCTTTAGTAGAGCTGTGGAAGTCTACTCGGGTCGTTTATTGTGTTGGTTGTGGAACAATAAAGACTCTATGGCCTTGGATCTGGTGTTGCGTTCATAACTTATTCCATACAATAGTGACAAAGACTGAGATCAGTTTTGACACAACAACTTCAGCTTGTGAAATGTTTCTGTGGACTGGTTTAACAGCCAAGTGAACACTGTAAGAATATCACTAACACTAATTCACTTTTCACTAATTGTGCTCCATATCTAGATTTACGGGTCTAGTGAGAGCGTTGCAGTGGCTCCATGTTAGCCGGACAGTGCGGCTCTGAACACTGACGTGATGATGATGTGTACATTAGCTGGAGTAGCCTACACTGCAGCATCATTTACTGATCTAAGGTAAGCCTACTGGTCAGACTGAGGCTTTAACATGGTGAGCATAATGTATATATTACATGTATTACATGTATTACATATATTACACTGTGCCTGCTTGTTCTAGGTCATTCTTTTGAAGCACTGCTGTTCTGTCTTCCTTCTGTAAATCTCATTACTTGATCATAGTTTTTCTAATAGAAAACATTATTGTACTGCTTTTCACAAATCCTCCTCTATGGGGTACTTTTGTTTTAGCTGGGTTACATACCACTGTGTCTTCTTTACTAAATGGCATTGTTTCAAACTTTCCCACAGTCAGAGTTACTCTTTCGTTCCCCTCAGGCACTTCTGCTGCTCTGGGAGGCACGACGCTCCAGTCGACTGAAAGAAGCTATGGACACTTTCCACATCTTCCAGGTGACTTTCACTATAAATTATGGCATCGAACCTGGTCCTGTAGGGTTGGGTCTATCATCGCGGTATCTTGAATAGGCTAGTCCTGTCTCACAAATAGATCTAGTCCTAACAGATAGCTCTGTGGGTAGAGGCATATCAGCTTAAAGGTAGTAGCTATAGGAGTGATCAAGTCCCTAACAGTTTACCCACCTCTGTCCCTTTTTACGATGGTTCCATGTATTTCCAATCAGAAGTCGCTCCCAGCTCTTTTGCCTAAAACAGGGCTTTGTTTCCTGAACCTAACTCTCTCAGGGTCTTAGAAGCGGTTTGTGGCTAAAGCAGGACTCTAATATTGGTTGATATTGATTTATGAAACAGAGACCTTACCTATTTTATGACTATTTCACTGTTGCGGAGGTGTTTAATGGTCAAGCGGTCAGTTGTGTGAATGCTTCCTCCCTGTTATTTCCTATTTTTATCAGACTCGTCTGTGGCTGACAGATCACTGTAGGCGGAAGCCAGGCCCGATTACTAGATGGTTGGTTAAATCCTGGTCTAACCCTAAAACATGTCCGTCAGTAAAATTGGGTCCATTAAGACGTCTGTGGTCTGTGTGAGGTTGACTTTTCAATTGAACCAGACCCAGATTCAGGAGGAAGTGAACTGAGACCTGTCTTTTCAAAGGGTTTTGGAACATTTTTGGTCTCATTGTGGTTCACACGACAGCATTCACAATAAACCACACTGACAGAGCAACCGCAACAGAGTTTAAAACTCCAAAAATGGCAGATGTGTACACTTTTTGAGTCAAGACCAGAGCCTGGTACGTGAGGAGAGTCCAGTCTGACACTAATAAAAAATTAATCAATGGGAATCCATCAGAGTCAGTTCAAATATGTGACTGTAGTTTATATAAAGCACAAACTGATTTGATTGACTTTGACGTTGAAATAGACAAGTTAAAAAGTAAACATTTCAGAGACTCACCTTTGTTCATTCCAGGTGTTATAGTGTTGTTCTCGTACACAGGATCTTCAGGCGTCTCGTTCATCTCGGTTCACCTCGTTTTCAGGAAAAGAACAGTGACTGTGGCAGGTTCTCAGCTCAGTCAGAGTTTTTTCAGATTAATTAAACTTCCTCATTTTACTGACAACTGTGTTTCTCAAAGACTTGGGTTTTAAAATGTTTTTAAAAAGATGAGGACCTGCAGAGCTCTGTTTCATTGTCACAGCTTTAGACTCAAACTTAAACATTCTTAAACATTAAACTAGATTTCAAATAAAAATTATTCAAATATAGAAAACACGTGTAAAATATTTGTGTGAGAAGTTTGTTTACAGTATATTTGACTTTTATTGAGTCTCCTCCTGCTCCTCCTTCTCCTCTTGTTCCTCCTGCTCCTCCTGCTCCTCCTGCTCCTCCTGCTCCTCCTGCTCCTCCTGCTCCTCCTGCTCCTCCTGTTCCTCCTGTTCCTCATGTTCCTCCTGTTCCTCCGGCTCTCCCTGCTCCTCCTACTCCTCCTGTTCCTCCTGCTCCTCCTGCTCCTCTTGTTCCTCCTGCTCTTCCTACTCCTCCTGCTCCTCCTGCTCCTCCTGTTCCTCCTGCTCCTCCTACTCCTCCTGCTCCTCCTGTTCCTCCTGCTCCTCCTGCTCCTCCTGCTCCTCCTGTTCCTCCTGTTCCTCCTGCTCCTCCTGCTCCTCCTGCTCCTCCTACTCCTCCTGCTCCTCCTGTTCCTCCTGCTCCTCCTACTCCTCCTGCTCCTCCTGTTCCTCCTGCTCCTCCTGCTCCTCCTACTCCTCCTGCTCCTCCTGTTCCTCCTGCTCCTCCTGCTCCTCCTGTTCCTCCTGTTCCTCATGCTCCTCCTGCTCCTCCTGCTCCTCATGTTCCTCCTGTTCCTCCTGCTCCTCCTGTTCCTCATGTTCCTCCTGTTCCTCCTGCTCCTCCTGTTCCTCATGCGCCTCCTGTTCCTCCTGCTCCTCCTGCTCCTCCTGTTCCTCATGCTCCTCCTGTTCCTCCTGCTCCTCCTGCTCCTCATGTTCCTCCTGTTCCTCCTGCTCCTCCTGTTCCTCCTGCTCTTCCTGCTCCTCCTACTCCTCCTGCTCCTCCTGTTCCTCCTGCTCCTCCTACTACTCCTGTTCCTCCTGCTCCTCCTGCTCCTCTTGTTCCTCCTGCTCTTCCTGCCCTACTGGCAAGTTCTGTCCGTTGAGGACGTTGAGGTGTGTTATGTTTGGATTTATGATAGTGGGGTTCCTGCTATTGGTCTGGGGACTGCCTTAAACTTTCCAGCTGCTTTTAAATCTACCCTGCCACTGTCTGCTGAAATTCCTGTGCTTCTGCTCCTCCTGAAAGGATTACAACAAAGAGATGCACAGTCTGAGGAGCTGACTGACATCTCCTGCACGGACTGTTCCTCCTGTTCAGAAATCCTCCTGTTCAGACCTGAGCTGCTCCTGCTTAAAGGATATGAAGGGGTTCCATTACGGACCTGACCTGAATGTTCATTAAGGTTCCTCCTGTTCCTCCTGCTCCTCCTGTTCCTCACTTGACGCTGAGAACCTGCTGATTGATTATGATCTCATGCTCCTCCTTAATTAGAGGCTTTGTAATTAATAAATCAAAATTAATCACATTTTAATTGCATATAAATATTTGACCTGAGAACAGTGAGAAGTACTCCTCACATGGATTTTTAGTATACCATTGCTAATGACTGAAAACATAAGCTCCTCAACAAAATATTGTTTATTTATTTCAGTCCAGCAGACCTGCTCCTCTTGTTCCTCCTAAGCTCTTCCTGCTCCTCCTACCCTCCTGCTCCTCCTGTTCCTCCTGCTCTAACCCTGCTCTTCCTGCTCCTCCTATGTGTTTTGTGTTGCTCCTATTTCCTCAATGCTCTTCCTGATACACTCCTTGTTGCATAGCTTCCTCCTGCTCCTCCTGTTCCTCCTGCTCCATCCTTTCGTTTTTAAAACAAAATTTCCCATCCACGGGGCCATACTAAATTTATCTTATTTCTTCATGTTGACTGTGGTGGAAGTCAAGAACGCTGAAATGCTCCAGTATAATAGATCCATCTGAAACTCATTCATTGAAAAACCTTCCCATAAAAATAAGTGTGGAGAAATTATGTTATTTATGGCGGTTAATCCTAATTAACAGGGCGCCTGGAAGAACTGGCAAGTTCTGTGTGAATGCATTTTAAGTGTTTTAATTTGGGTCATTTTGAGAGTGGGGTTTGCTTTTGTCCCATATTCCAATCAGACCCTCAATATTGTGAATATATTGCTTTATAATCCAACAGACTAAGTGTGTCACTGAAATTAAACTGCATTATGGGAAAAGATTATGTTGGCAGAAAATAAATTCTGTGGTACAACAAAATGGACAGAACCTGAAGAATAAAAGACTCTGCAGCTACAATAAGCAAGTGACAACATCAAGGCTCTCTTTCTTTTGTCCCAGAAGGATTCTAAGGTTTGAAGGGGTTACATTACGGACCTGACCATGAATAGGAAACATTAAGGTTACTCCACGAAATGGGGCACTTGACGCTGAGAACCAGAACTGATTGATTATGATCCGGATAAAAAAATAATCTAATTAATTAGAGGCTTTGTAATTAATAAATCAAAATTAATCACATTTTAATTGCATATAAATATTTGACCTGAGAACAGTGAGAAGTAATTTTCACATGGATTTTTAGTATACCATTGAATAATGACTGAAAACATAAGTTTAATCAACAAAATATTGTTTATTTATTTCAGTCCAAGCGGTCTCGACAGATTCTTCATGTTGACTGTGGTCGGAAGTCAAGAACGCTAGTGCTCCAGTATAATAGATCCATTGAAACTCATTCATTGAAAAACATTCCGGTCAAAAATAAGTGTGGTTAAAATTATGTTATTTATTTTTGCGTTAATCCTAATTAACGCGTTAAAGTCCGCCCTAGTTTGTGTGAATGCATTTTAAGTGTTTTAATTTGGGTCATTTTGGGTTGTTTTTGTCCCATATTCCAATCAGACCCTCAATATTGTGAATATATTGTTAATAATCCAACAGACTAAGTGTGCAAGTCACTGAAAACACACTGCATTATGGGAAAAGATTATGTTGGCAGAAAATAAATTCTGTGGTAATATACCAAAATGGACAGAACCTGCCAAGAATAAAAGACTCTGCAGCTACAATAAGCAAGTGATGGTCGAAGCATCAAGGCTCTCTTTCTTTTTGTCCCGAGAAGGATTCTCAGGTTTGGGGCTTCACACTGAGGACAACAGTGACATCTGGTGGCAGACTGGAATTACAGCAGCTGCTTCATAATCTGACCAAAGCACTAACACAAAACATTGTTGTTTCAGTCTCAAATCTGTGCAGTAAAAGTCATTTAAAGCTGAGTGTTTATAAACCGACAACCTTTAATGATGTGCTTCTGTCTGTTTTTGTATCAGCAATAAAAGAACATGACAAAAATATAAAGTCATGAGTTAGGGCTGGGACTTATTTTCAGCTCGGGAATTTTATGTCTTAGACCAGCCCAAAAAGCATTATATTGTAGCTGTAGATACATCTTTGACATCATTTACAATCATTTACATTTACGTTAAATAGATTATAATAAAGCGCTATATATAATGTATTAAAGTAAAACAATCTTTATAAATAAGAACCCCACAACAGTAGCTCACTACAATAGTCACCAAAAGAAGCATGTTAACAGTTTGGGGTCTTCCCTTAGAAATATTATAATCAAAACAGATGTAATTCCTTTTATTCTGGGGCATTTTAGATGATTATTTATGAAAGCTCCACATAGCCACAGCTAAACATATTTACTTTAATTATGTGTGATTAACTGAAAGGAAAGAGAAGGAGTTTTATTTATATAGTGCCTTTCCATAGATCAGGCTTTACATTGTACATTATATTCCATTTATACATGAACACATTCAGAACATACAAGTCCCATTATTCAAAATACATGTTGAATAGATATGTTTTTAGCTGAGTCTTAAAAGTAGACAGATGATATATTACAAAGTGTAAAGGAAGTGAATTCCATCATTTAGGAGCATTAACACTGAATGATCTGACTCCTACAGAGGCGACCAAAAGCGTGGGATGGACAGAAGACCAAGCTCGGATGATCTGAGAGACGATTGTGGTGATAATATCCGTCATATCACAAAAGCACGTTATAGCAGACAAATAGTGGCCTTTACAATTAGACCTAATGAAACTGTGCTCCACATCTTTACCTGCACTTGTACAGAGTCAACATACAGGTCTCACCGATGTAACTACTTTAAATAAATCAAGCTCTGTCCCACGCAGTGCACAGAGATATTCAACTATTTTATTTGTAAAAATACAGGGAGTAAGCTAAAACAGACTGACACAAGTATTTTGTGATGCGTAACATAACTGTCTCGTTTATGGAGAGCAACATGTCGCACGTCCTCTCAGCTGTGACCGCGCACAGAGAAACACGGAGCAGGGTCAGAAACAGAACAGGGAGCTGCGTGCACACGAGAGTAAACACGTGGTGCAAGATCATTTAATGTCTGAAATGTTAGAAGTAAGGTCTTAAAGTGAATACGTGATGCCACAGTAACCAGAGAAGTTCCTGCAGTAACAGAATAATGTGAACAGAACGCTTGGTGAAAGTCAGAACTCTAGCTGCTGAGTTTGGAAAATATTACAATAAGTTTTTGAGGTAAACCAAGAAATAAAGCATTGCAATAATCCAGACGTGATGCAATTAAAGCGTGAATTAAGATTTCAGCATCAGCCAGAGAGAGAAGAACAAGAACAATGAGGAACAGCTCGTGAAAGTGGAGCAGTAGCAGATTTATATACCCTTTATGTTTATGAAATGGGCAAAATCTTGACTGAAAAGGTTCAAAAAGACAATTAGTATCTAAGTAAGATCTCAATTATGAAGCCACAACTTGTTCAAGTATTTTACTAAAGAATGGTAAGTTTGAGATTGGCCTATAATTGTCCAGTTTCTTAAAAATGTGGGTCACCGCAGCCATTTTCAATTCTGCTGGGACAATAACAGATGGTAAACTAGAGTTTATTATACGTGTTATGAAATGTTCAACCTCATGAACACACCTCTGAAGCAGGAGGAGGATCCAGCTGGTAGGAGGTGGGATTTGACTTCACAGTTAGATCACTGATGAAGCAGAAGTGATGAGAGTGAAAGCAAAGAACGAGTTTGTTGAGTCCAGTCATGACATCATGCTTCTGTAGTGTCAAAACTGACTCTTCAGTCTTTGGCACTATTGTATGGAGTAAGTTATGAACGCAACACCAGATTTCCATGTCATAGAGTCTTTATTGCCTACAATGATTCTATGAGGATGCTATTGAAGGTGCCAAGGTGTAGTAGTGCAAGCGAAATGTTTGTAAATTAAGCTTTGTATACAGAACTTTTGATATCAGCAGATTAATGAAATTGGCTAATTTTATAATACAAGCTCTGGTCTGTCCAGATATTAGCGCTGTGAGATTTACTTCTAGAATGTGGAGACACTGGCGATCCTGCCTTTATTTATAATGTACTTATTGTTGTTTTTTTTTTTTTTGTGCTATATTTTCTTTTTTTATTTCTATGGACCAGTTGTTATGTGTCCCTGATAAAGTTTGAATTGAAATTGAATTTATTGTTCACAACCAACACAATAATGACCTGAGTAGACTTTCTGTTTGAACAGTAGACATTTGATATCAGTAAAGTAATAACTCTTTCTGATATCTTTGTGCAAGTGTCATTTCTGTCTGGCCTTGAGCTCCTCCTCAGACTCTGTCTCCTCCGACGACAGACACCTGCGTCTTTATCTGGTCCTTCCTGTGTGTGTCTGACATTAGGTTTCTCTTTTATATTAATATGTTTAAATGAATAACTAACTGGGTCTACATAGTTTAAAACACATAACATATCAAATATTACACCACAGTGTTGAGTCTCTTGAATGAGGGTGTCTTTAACAAGGCTTCAGTGATTAACTTCAATGTCTCTGAAAAACAGGCACATCAGAGCCAGAGATAACATGTTGTGGAGGTTTAGAGATTGTTTACCAGAGTAAAGAATGATTTAGGCCTACATGGAACTCTTAAAAGTAGAAGAAATAGAACAATTGAGCAGCATTGAAGGATGTTCTAGTTTTAAGGAGATTCACAGAACTGATTTTATGATGGATGAGCATTTTTTCAAAGGTGAGTTATTGAGAAACTTAAACTGAAATTCAGGAGTTTATGATCAGAAAAAAAACAAAATCAGAGCCACTAAAAAGAATATTCTATATATATATAAGGTCCAGTTTATGAGCCTGGAGTGACATGTTGTGTTCGACTGAAACATGT
The DNA here is from genome assembly GCA_024416835.2 of Perccottus glenii. Classification (NCBI taxonomy): domain Eukaryota; kingdom Metazoa; phylum Chordata; class Actinopteri; order Gobiiformes; family Odontobutidae; genus Perccottus; species Perccottus glenii. The sequence continues at coordinate 471,224 of CM044562.2, read as the reverse complement.
CGTGTTTATTAAAATGTTCAAGCACAGTGACAGAGGAATAGCCAGCAGAGACAAGAGTAACTCACTAATCTCACAGAATACAATCTGAGTTAGATGTTGGTGATCTATGGCTGATGAACACATGGAATTCTCATTGTGTGGGTTCTTATGTGCCAGCCTGCACCTTTAAAAAAGTGTCCTTACTTTGGGAGTGAGACAGTTTACGACCCTATAGAGAAGAGGGAAGAGTGTATTGTGTGTGGACTTGAAATAATCGATGAGAATAAATGTTAAGCATGTTTGGTAAAAGTAGCTCTCACAAGGCTGCTGAGGACATGGAGACACGTGTAGTGGGAAATTTTAAAACCTCAGTTTATTTAACACACACATCTTTTGCATGTGGATAAAAGAAATACTCTTCCCAGGTTTGTTTAAAATGCTTTTTGTCTGTGCCACTGCCTCTGCCAGCACATCCACAAACTTAAGCTTTTTGACCCAGACCTTTCAAAAATCCATCAGAATAGGACTGAGTTGTGGACTCAAGTATGCACAAACCAACCTGAACTGTCTTGTTTTTTCTTTTTTAAAGTTAATGTGAGCACCAGGAGTGAGGGCTGTTTCTGGGATATACACCCAGGCTCCTCTTTTTAGAATAGACCATTATTTTACCAATAAGCATGCTCGACTGTCACTGCAGAGTAAATCAATAGTCAGTCTGCAATTTCAGTCACAAAACATGAAAGACCTTTGGTGGACAAAAGCACCCTGGCCTTTGACCTTTAGAGCAGAACATGTTGATCCAGTGAAGCTGGGGCATTAGCCACAAGGGCTGAGGTAAAAAAATAAAAAAAATAAAAAATAACCGTGTCACTTGTAGCTGAGGCAGTAACCTTAAAACATCACCATTTATTTACAGACAACATAACCAAAAGAAAATGGTCATTTCCAGCTTTTATTTTGAAAGGACTGGTTTGTTTGTTTGTTTCCTGTTCCTTCTTGCTTTTCCATAGAACTGCACTAGTTTAACTTTCTACATTTAAAAGAAAACCTCAGTCAAGTAAATATAAGACTCTACCTCATTTTAACGGGACTTACACAAATATATAACACCTGGAGTGAGAGTAAACACTGGAGGCACGCTCCTGGGTCTGTGCATTTGTAGGTGAACTGGTGAATCTAGAGTAACCGCATCAGAGTTTGTTTTAAAAACACCAAACATGGCAGTTGTATACATAAATTATCTTTTAAAAGAATTAGAAATCATGAATAACATCATTAAAATAATCAAAAATCTTCCAAAATGAGCGCTGACAAAACAAAAGTTATAAAAAAAATTTGTTTAAATGAAAAAAGGAACTTAATGAAGAGACCATGTTTGCAAGACGTGTTACCACGGCAACAGTAAATATCAGTTTTGAACTAGTTTTTATTTAGCTTTAGTTATTTTTATCTGATCCAGTCGACATGGCGTCTGTGAAAGCAGCCTCTGTTTAATGTGTTTGAACCAAACCTCACGTTGTGTTCAGTCGAGAGTCGTCCGTCCACAACCACTCCCCTTCTGTCTCAGAGTCTGTCCCATCCAGAACCTGTCCTCAGCCTCAGCATTAAACCTCTCAGTTTATGGAACAGAAATGTCTAAAACAAGTGAGATCTCATTATTTCTAATGAAACATATGATGAGTCAACAGTCAGTTTGGTGGACAGCTTTTGAATCTTTATTACCCAGATTGAATGCTTGTCAGAGTGTGTCCCTGTCACCCTAAGCACTTTGTTTCAGCTGTGTGCCATAAAGTGCTTCAGAAAAGTTAGGATCCTACGCCTGACTCTGAGGAAAAACAAATACTTCACACTTAAGGTTCATGAGGTCTACTTCAGCTTTAATCCCCTTCTTGTTCTCACAGCTCCTACACGTCAGTAACACACATGCTTTTAAAACACAACAGGACACTTTACACCACCTCTGTCCACAACAGAAAAGACAAAATGGGAAAAAAATCTAAAGGTTAAGTAGATAATCCAAAATCTGTCCTAAAGTAAAAGTAGGCCTCCTGTCAATTCCTCTTGTAGACATGAAAGTATTCATCTAAATGATGATCTGAGGAAACACTTGTGGAGTGTGTTGTGGACCAATCAAACCTAAAGTACACTTTTGTCAGATGTTGAATAAATGTAGTTATCCCTCGCTCCTGCTTTAAGTCACTGAAGAACAGGATGAGATCGATGACATAAAGTACGATCAGAGCAGCAGTGAGCACCAGAGCCACTCTCACCACCGTCACCTTTGACCTTCTCTTTGGGGCTTTGTGGAAAGTTAACATTAGATAAATCACATGTATCCATATATTAAACATGTAATTGTTTTAAAAACCCAGTTACAAGGTGAAGGAGGAGTTACAGCCTTTTCGACATATTTGGGACGTTGCTATGGCAACACATTTATAGATAGGGGGTGGTTGTCATTGGCTTTTATGCTCGTCATGACATAAGAGATGTGTGTTTAATCCTCTCAACATTTTATGTCTCTATAACAAACTAAATTCTTGGGTCCCATTATAAGTTTGTAGGGGGCGCTGGAGAGCTATTTCTAAAGATAACCCTTTTATTTGGAGCATATTTTTTGTTCAGGTCATGAATGTGCACAAACGCCTTTTTGGGTCCAACTCGATCCGAGAAGGCGTTTGAGATCAACAACAAAGTCACAACTTTGGTTGGCACACGTGTCTAGATGATACTCACCAAATTTGGGGCCATTTAGATTAAAACACAATGATTTGCATCTTTCTGCAAGTGCGATTTTAGTGGCCATGCGTTTCACCCACATGGCGGACTTCCTGTTAAGTTTAGGTGTGACTGTCGTTGACTTTTCTGTTTGCCTGAGGTGTCCTATGGATATACCAAGTTTCATTTTTCTACGTTGGAAAAAGTTACTTTCACTTTCCATAGGCCCAATGTATTTTGATTTTGTAGGTCGCCACTGAGTCAATTTTTTTCGACTTCAAATACATAAATTTTTCACGAGCTTGAAGTCTGGGACCAATAAAAATGACATGTTCACTGGGTCAAATTTAGGATCATTGGGTGGAAGAAAAAAAAAAAAAAATCGTCATCACCGAAGAAATAAAAGCATGAATAATCATCTCCAAGTCAGCTTTAGACAATAACACTCTCAATTTAGAAATGTTTCTCAAATGATAAAAACAGTTTTTGACCAACTGTCTAGAATGACTGTCCAGAGACATCGATTGGTCAAACAGAACACCAAGGTTTCTGAGGCTCGACTGGACGGAAGAACCCAGGGAACCAAGGTGTTGTTTGATTTGAGGTATTTTTTGATCTGGTGCAAAGAATAAAGTTTCAGTCTTTTTTGTATTCAGCTGAAGGTAGTTATTGTATAACCAGTTCTTTATGCAAGACAAGCAGTCCAACAAATCAGTTTATGAAACTCCGAGTCTTTAAAAGAACAGTACAACTGAATGTCATCAGCATAAAAGTGATAAGACACATTTTTAAAACCGTGAATTATTTCACCAAGAGGGCGAATGTACAATAAAAACAAAAGAGGACCTAGCACTGAGCCTTGAGGAACTCCATATGACAGAGGGGTCATTTCAGACAGAATATTGTTAATAGAAACACAAAATGATCTGTCACTCAGGTAAGAGGAAAACCACTTTAGAACTGATCCAGAGAAACCCGTTTCATTTTGTAGACGCTTTAACAATACATTATGGTCCAGAGTATCAAAAGCAGACGATAAATCCAGTAGGATCAAGACAGAGTACTGCCCAGAGTCAGCCGCCATCATAATGTCACTTGAAATCTTCAACAGGGCAGTCTCAGTTGAATGACATTTTCGGAAGCCTGACTGAAATTTATCTATAAAATTATTTTCATTAAGAAACGCAGTCAGCTGCTCCGCCACCACTCTCTCCAAGATTTTAGATAAAAAAGTAAATTTAGAGATTGGCCTATAGTTGTTTGGTTCAAAAGAATCCAAATTGGGCTTCTTCAGAATGGGGCTGACGACTGCTTGTTTAAAAGAGCTGGGCACAGAACCAGTTAAAAGAGAAAGGTTGATCAGTTTAACAACACATATGGACCAACTAAATCAAATACATTTAAAAGCAGTGAAGTTGGCATTACATCTAGAGGGCTTGATGATGGTTTCACCTTTTTTAGTAGACCCTTAATGTCCTCTTCAGTGACAGGTGAGAAGGTAGACCAAGAGCACTGAGGAGATAAACCCCAAGATGTGTTTACAGAGGATGGGTTTATAGAGGCTCTTATATCATGCACCTTATTCACAAAGGAATGTAAAAACCTGTTGCAGTCAGACTTTGAGTGGACTGGTACATGAGGAGCTGAAGGAGAGACAATTCTTGATATTGTGTCAAACAGGACTTTAGGATTTTTCTTGTTCAGAACAACAAGATTAGAGAAATAGGCAGATCTGGCCTGTTTTATTTTATCATTTAGTGACACGATGAGGTCCTTCAGGTGCAGTCTGTGGACTTCCAAACTTGTGCATTTCCACAAACGTTCTATTTTACGACAGTTTCTCCTGCAAGATAAGATTTCCTCATTTATCCAAGGGCAGGGATTTTTAGGGAAGGTGCGTTTACTTTTAGCGGAGCAACCTTGTTTAAAACAGACAGACAGTGGTTATTAAAAGACTGCATAAAAGATTCAGGCTCACTACAGCCATCAAAAACACTGGGGTCAAATAACTCTGAAAATTTCTCAGCTGTGGATCCATTTATGATGCGTCTTTGTGACATCGGTTTGGAGGAAGATAGTCCACATTGGAAGACAAGTTAAAAATATACAACAGTGGTCTGTCACATTAATGTCTGTAACACTCAACTGGTCAATGTTCAGGCCTAAAGAGAAAACAAGGTCCAAAGTGTGGCCTTTTGTATGTGTAGGACCAGAGACATGCTGTTTAAAATGAAATGCTTCAGTGAGTGTTAAAAACTCAGATGCCAGATTACACGAAGCATCATCGATATGGAGGTTAAAATCCTAGTATCAGAACATTTTCAAGTTTGATAATTGAAGATAAAAATTCAGAGAAATCCTCTAAAAACAAGCGACCAGGACCAGGAGGTTGGTAAATTAAAATGCAATAAAATTAGTCATTGTTGCCAACCTTAGTCATCTGCCTCTCAAAGAAGTCGAAAGAGTCTGAGTTCATCAACCTGCATCAGAAACAGTCCCGGTACACGAGTGCGAGTCCGACTCCTCGCCACGAGACCCGCGGTGTCCCAAACACAGAACAGTCCGGAGGGCACAGCTCGTTCAGATGAGTGTACTCCATTTCACGCTGCCAGGTCTCTGTTAAAAACATAAAGTCAAGGTGTTCCTTTGAGGTTGCTGAGGAAGAAGGCCTTGTTTGCAATGGAGCGAGCGTTGAGTAGAGCAATCCGAGTCTGTTGTGCCAGATCCAAGGCCGGTACGCGCTGACCATCAGGGCAGCGCAGCGGTGACAGGACCCGGCATGTAACAGGACACAGGACCCGCTCACGCAGAGGGAAATCTTGGAGCCGCCGAGTCGGAAAAATCCGGTCATATTGGAGGGACGGAGACGCTCCGGACGAGTTCCCGCCCGATTCACGGACCGGAACCGACCGCAGGCACCGCTCGTCCCAGACAGATCCGGAGCCGCTCGGACATGGTAGTTGCCCACGGTGTTTCCTCAGCCTGGCCCCGACTCCAGCCCTCGATCCCCGCTTCCTTCTCTTGCCGCGGGGCTTAATCTGTGATCTGGAGTTAATCTGTGCTCCTGAGTTAAACTGTGATCTGGAGTTAATCTGTGATCTGGAGTTAAACTGTGCTCTGGAGTTAAACTGTGCTCTGGAGTTAAACTGTGATCTGGAGAGTGGAGTTAAACTGTGATTAAAATGGCGGAGGCTGTTGTTGAAGACTTCCTGACCTGTGCTGTGTGTTTGGAGATGTTTAAAGAGCCTGTGACTCTGGGCTGTCACCACAGCTTCTGCTCCAGCTGCCTCCAGAACCACTGGGACCTGAACAACTGCAGAACCTGTCCTGTTTGTAGAAGGGAGTCGTCTAAAGATGTTTTAGATGTAAACTTTGCTGTTAAAGAACTGTGTCTGTCGTTCAGTGAGAAGCAGAAGGCCAAAGCACAAACAGGAGAGAAGGTCTGCAGCAAACACCCAGAGGTTCCTCCACTGTTCTGTCGAGACGAGGCCCGAGTGCTGTGTCCGTCTGTGAGTTCTCTCTGCACCAACAGCACACGGTGGTTCCTGTGGAGACAGCAGTGAGTGAGCTGAAGGAGCAGCTCCGATCAGACCTCCAGTCTCTCACAGAAAAGAGAGAGCAGGTCAGAGAGGTGGAGAAAAGCTACGAGGAAATGCTGCGACACTCACAGAAACAGGCGGAGCATTGTGAGAGACAGATCCGAGCCCTGTTCGAGCGGCTGCACCAGTTCCTCAGGGAGGAGCAGGAGTCTCGTTTGGCAGAGCTGAGAGAGGAGCAGCGGCGCCAGGCCCACAGCCTGAACCCAGAGCTGGAGAGCATCCGGGAGCAGCTGTCCTCTCTGTCCCAGAGCATCCACGCTGTGGAGCAGCAGCTGCAGAGAGACAGCAGGGCTTTTCTCACACACTACAGCCTCACTCAGAGCCAGGCCCAGGCCTCACAGCCCCACCCACAGCCGGGGTCAGGACTCCTGATAAACCAGGCCCGAGTCCTGGGAAACCTGGGCTTTAAAGTCTGGGAGAAGATGAGAGCCTGGTCCAGTACAGACCTGTCCTTCTCGACACAAACACTGCAAACCTATATCTCTATCTGTCTGAGGATCTGAGCAGTGTGAGAAACAGAGACACACTTTAACAGCTCCCGAACAATCCAGAGAGATTCACTTATTACGGTGATGTCCTGGGCTCTGAGGGCTTCAGCTCTGGGACACACCGCTGGGACGTGGAGGTGGGGGACCATCCTCTCTGGATCATCGGAGTGGCCAAAGAGTCAGTCGACAGGAAAATGAAGATATGTGCTTCACCCAAATATGGAATCTGGAGTTTACAGCATTGTGATGGAAGATACACTAACGGCTCTAAGTCAGTCTCAGTGAAGAGACGTCCTGAGAAGATCCAGGTTCAGCTGGACTACGACGGGGGACAGGTGTCCTTCTACGACGCTGACGACATGACTCACCTGTTCACTCACAAAGACACTTTCACTGAGAAACTCTTCCCTTATTTCTCTCTTGGAGAAGAAGGTGAAGCTAAAACCAAAGAGATAAAGATCTGCCCAAAATTATTTTTCTGAAAACTACAAAAACAGATCTATTAATTCGAGAATGTGACTTTTTGTGTTATTGACAATAAAATAATGTCCAAAATAAATTACCATTCATCATTTTTATGCGATTGAACACACAAATTACTTTGGCCATTTTTCATTTTATAGTAACTAACTTTTTACAATAAACCTCGTCTTTCCTTTGTCAAATGGTTTTAGGTGGATTTGAACAGGTTTTAGTGGGATTTGAACAGGTTTTAGTGGGATTTGAACAGGTTTTAGTCGGATTTGAACAGGTTTTACATTTACATTTAGTCATTTAGCAGAGTGAGGAAAACAATGGAACCTATTTTAACAACACAAGTGTAGTGTATGAGCTATAATATAATGTAATAAGATAATTTGGGTAAATTATTAATTAATATTTTATTATCAAATTGTCTCGTTAAAAGGGGGCACCACCAGATGATTCTGGGAAACTGATTATATTGATTAAGTCTCAATTAATCTGAAGGAAGAGAATTCTAAACCTGTTTTCGGATATAATTCTGAAATAATCAAAAGAAAACCAAATCAAATCTTTAACATTTTATGGGTTTTTATTAAAATTATACAAAATTAAAATGATGGATGGGAAGGACACAAAGGATGAATTATTGACGTACAATGGGAATAATGATTAAAACCAAAAGAAGAAACAACAAAATTATCGACTAGAACTTTATGGAGGAGAATATTCTGCTTAATTAAAACTCGGCTAAGTTATTAGGAAGGGGCTTTGGGAAAGGATTGGTGAATTGGTTTGAGCTTATTAAATACAGTTAACGCCAAACTCTTGTTATGTCTGTGCGGCTTATAGGGTCGCTGACAACGGTTCCGAGGGTCCGTAGCAGGTCCAAAGTTTTGCTTCGGTCCTGAAGCGGCCGTCAGTAGGAGAATGCCGCTGGTCCAAGTCACCGCCACGGACTAACCGGGCCGCTGGCTGGTTTCGCGGCTCACCGTGGGCTGTAGTTGTGGAAGGCGCCAACTGTATAAGCCGTGAAAGTCTCTGTACGTTGCCGTTGGCATTAGACGAGAAACAGAGTAAAGACTTTGAAAAATATCACTGGATCTGGCCGGAAAAGGTTCTCTCAGAGTCGCTTTTCTCTGGCTTAAAACGACTGTGAGGGTTTGGTGTAGATCTGCAGTTCTCTACAACTACAACTTTCCGTGCCTCCGGAGGTGACGTCAAACAAAAAGGCAATGTGCAGCTTTAAAAATAAAATAACTTTGTACCAGCCGGTACAAAGGTCCAAACTTGAAGACAAGATGCGTCTAGAAAGGGAGAGTCAGCACGTAACCAAAGTTACTTGGAACAAAGGAAAAATTGAGGCCTTGGCCTACAAGAAGAAAAAGCTTCCGAAGCGTGAGGGATGCTTCAGCAGATTTTGCGAGAGAGCTCAAGAGAGCGTTGCAGAGAAGAGAAGCAAGAGAGAGTTTCCGGTGTGCGCCCGAGTTTTGTTTTGCTTGCCGGGGGTGGGCCTTTGGGGCGTTTTCCTTTGTTTGGGGAAGCGCCTAGTTCGTAATTTTTAATTCAGACAAAGTCTTCCTACATAAAGACCTATCGAATTGTTACACAATCATAAGCATACACATACATTTAAATTCGATAGCACCAAGTGGTATCGATAGAATACATTGTAACATGTTATAACACGTATAAATTCATTCAATCATTTTACTTGACTGTAGCTTGTAAAGCTGAAAGAGAAAGGATTCTCCGTTTTGACTCGAAATCCTGTGGGGGAAAAACATTAATTCATCATTTAAACATTTTCTTTTTATTAAACAAAAATGTTTTATTTCTGAAATGTCCGAGTTCGTTGGTAAACTTTCCGTTTACATAGGAATTAAAAGTCAGTTTTGATTGAAAAAGAATTCAGCAGAGTTCCTCTCTGCTGTCGCTAGAGGGCAGTGTTGTAACACCAGACAGTCCCAGGCCTTTGTTTGGCCTAAATACACAAGTCGTATTTTCAAAGAGCAGATGCATGTCGCCCTGGCGCCCACTAGACTGAAAGTCCTGAGATAGCGCCTTTGATCTTGGTTGAGAGAGAGGAGGCAAACGCCGTTAGGTGAGAATTATTTCTCCTTTACAAACAAAGCCCATCTGTTTTTCGTTAACACAGCTCTGTGAAGTTCTGGCCTGCTGTAAAGAAAAACATCTTGGTTCGAGTCTGTAAGGGGGAGTTACGGCATAGATTGTCATGGTTTGACACCTATAGCTTCAACCCCAAGTTGACCTGGAAAGGAATGCAGTTTTATGGTTTAGGCCTCTGGTTCTGGTCACTACACAAGGAACAAAAAGCATAAGTGCACCAAAAACTAGTCAGTTTAAACCCAGCACAGTTTAAGGATAGGAAAGAATTTATTTAGTTATTTATTTTGATTTTTTTTTTTAAGAAAAGGAATCGATAGAAAGGAAGTAGAACTCAGTGTTTGTCAGTCAGGTGTTGACGGAAGAGATGTGTTTTCAGGTGTTTTTTAAAGATGGCTACAGAATCTGCTGATCTTGTAGCAGCAGGTAGATCATTCCACCAATGTGGAACAGATCCAGAGAAGGTACGTGAGAGTGATTTTGTACCTTTTTGGGACGGTACCACCAGATGTTGTTCATTTGCAGAGCGCAGGGATCTGGTAGGAACGTAGGTCTGTATTAGTGAGTGGAGGTATGGGGGTGCAGAACCAGAGGTGGTCTTGTAGGCCAAGAGCATAGCTTTGAACTTGATGCGGGCGTCATCCGGAGCCAGTGTAACCTAATGAATAGAGGAGATACGTGCGCTCTCTTCAGTTCATTAAAGACCACTCTTGCTGCTGCATTCTGGATCAGCTGCAGAGGTTTGGTTGTGCAGCAGGGAGTCCAGCCAGTAGAGCATTGCAATAATCCAGTTTGGACAAGACAAGAGCCTGGACTAGAATTTGTGTAGAGTGCTCTGATAGGAAAGGTCTAATTTTTATAATGTTGTAGAGGATGAATCTACAGGACCGGGTGGTGCTGGCAACATGACTTGTGAAGTACAACCAACAAAGGTTTATGAATTACACAAGATATGTTGTAACTGTTAATTAAAACTGGAAATGAGAGAAAACTGGTCCAAGGACTGGACAGAACAAAATAGCACTGAGCATGTTTTTAGCTGAAAAGGGGGGATCTACAAAAGGATTTCCTCCAAAGTAACACAGGTCTAGTTACAGCAGAACTAAAGTCCTTGAGAAAGGACTTCAAACTCTAACAGAGGAATTAGAGTATTTCAGGAATCTGAAAAGAGGACTTCAGGAGACAATCCCAAACAGACAATGTACAGAACACTGGACCAGCTCTATACCCTCTCCAGGGGCTGGAGGGTTTATGGGAGTTTGCCCAACCAGTCTGTGTTTAGTGGATCTGAAGAAGGCATTCGACTGTGTCCCTCGTGGCGCCCTGTGGGGGGTGCCCCGGGGCCCTTTGCTAAGAGCTGTTCGGTCCCTGTACGACCGGAGCAGGAGCCGGCTTGAAGCGGCTGGGATGAGGATCAGCACCTCCAGGTCTGAGACCATGGTTCTCAGATGGAAAAGGGTGGCTTGTCCCCTTCAGGTTGGTGAAGAGATCCTGCCTCAAGTGGAGGAGTTCAAGTATCTTGGGGTCTTGTTCACGAGTGAGGGAAGGAGGGAACGATGAACTGGTCTGTTGTGGTGAGCTGCAAGTCAAAGCTCTCGATTTAGCGGTTGATCTACATTCCTACTCTCACCTATGATCATGAGTTTTGGGTCATGACCAAAAGGATGAATTCCTGCTCAGGGCGGCTGGGCACTGGTGCTACTGGTGTGAGACAGTAGCACCAGTGCACAGAAGCACACCTTCTGGTTCTCGCTCAGGTCGTCAGATGACCCACTGCGAGGAGGAGACATGTTGACTCACAGGTCGTGGCCCATGGGCCTCCTCTATGTCTTCCCACCACTATACCTCTTGGTTTTCATCTGTGCAGCTGTGTTGGGGCCCGTGTACTCCTGGGAGAGGTGGTTACGGGCACGGCGGGCAGGACAGAGGCTTTTGGGGGAGGTGGTCCGTTTTCCGACCATAGATAGTGGGATTTGGGAATGATCATGATGCCAGGATGCTCTTGGGTGCCATTGCCTGGGGTGGGGTGTGCATGGCTACTCTTGGGAGAGGTTAAAATTCGGTGTCAACACAAAGTACTTTTGATAAATTTGTTTATGTAGAGCAAACGGTTCTGAAATGTGTAAAATTTACATATTTGTTGATCTTTAATTATGTTAATTTAACTTTAATTTTAATTGTACACTGCAAAACAAATTATTGCTGCTGATAAATTTTGTAATGAATCTGGTGACATTTTGTCATCAAACTGACACAACAGATCCCAGGTCATTAATCCCACCAGAACATTTGAACATTGTCAGATTGGCTCCAATATTTACGACACTTACTGGTATTAGTTTTATTAAAGCATTTAAATGCCTTAACCAAACTGGAACTAGTTACATTCAAACTGCAAACTATCTTTCAAGTCTAAAAACAGATGTTGGTCTAGACAATATCAGTAAATAATAATGTATAATCCATAATTTACAGGAGCATCACTGAAACAAACCACGAGTCCTGCTCATTTTTTGGTCAAACCCATTTTGTGTAAAGTCACTGGTACATTTTTGTTTTCAGGGATTGAGCCTTTTTTGAAAGCTCTGTTGATTCCATCTCTATTATTATTTTTTGCATGACTTCCAGGTGTAGTGAAGCCTGGATGGACAGCTTAGGTTTAGGACGTAGAAGAGACCCAAAGGCATTCAAGAATAATGCCTACATAGGATACTCCAACATGGGATCTTCTTTGGTGACGTAGATGCCTACAGTGGTTTCTTCAATGGCTCTTAGGGTTCCCTCATGTCCTAGTGGGATTGAACACAGCAGTGTGGAGCACACGGAGTTTGATTAATATGTCCGTTTATGCTATCTGAAAAATATTGTTTAACTATGGAGTAAAAGCCCGGATGTAACCTCCATTTTATTGACCTTTCATAAAGACACTATCAATAAGGACCAATGGGCGGATTACATCCATTTTTTTTACAATCTATGTTTTTTTCCCTCTCTCTCTACGCTCTAGTGTGTACACTCCAGCAAATCAAATAATAATAAAACAAATATTACTATTGGATAACTATGAACTCTTCTTCTGTTTATAAACTTTTAACACTATGCAAATGCATATTTTATCTGTATAATAATGAAATTATTTCTCACAAATGAAATTACAATGCCTCAATGCATTATAAAGATGGTATACATTCTTGTAAATGTTCTGATTTACTCAATAATCATATTATTACACTTTTATTAGTAACAGTATTTATGATTCCCACAGAAACTGACAAAACGTAAGTCACTCACCTCCAACCCCTCCTTTCACACAAGTGATGGAAACTCTTCTCAAAGATTCGGCTCTTATGGCTCCCAAATGGCTCTTAAGTTAGTATCTCTCAGAGCCTTTTAACATTGCAAATGTTTTTGCGTTGGCAACCAATTTTTAATTGTGTTTTCACAAAAGACTTGTATTTGAATACACTTGAAGGTTTTGTTAGAAAAAGTCCAGTTACTAGCTTATTATTTAACATTTTAATAAAACTTTAAATAGAACAATTTAACACAACAACAGCAAAGTTTGCTTTCATCATTGTGTTCACAAATATTATTGAAATGCAGCCAGATGCTCCTGTTTTTGTCGTTCATTTCTGAACTTGAACTTTCAAATCGTCGTCTCTCCTCTCTCCGCCTCTGTCGCCTGTCTCTCCGCCTCTGTCTCTCCGTCTCTCTGTCTCTCTGTCGCTCCGTCTCTCTGTCTCTCTGTCGCTCTGTCTCTCTGTCGCTCTGTCTCTCTGTCGCTCTGTCTCTCCGTCTCTCTGTCTCTCCGTCTCTCTGTCTCTCTGTCTCTCCGTCTCTCTGTCGCTCTGTCTCTCCGTCTCTCTGTCTCTCCGTCTCTCTGTCTCTCTGTCTCTCCGTCTCTCCGTCGCTCTGCCTCTCCGCCTCTCCGTCGCTCCGTCTCTCCGCCTCTCCGTCTCTCCGCCTCTCCGTTGCTCTGTGCACCTGGACTCACTCAGTCTTAGGAGCGCCCTTCCTTCTATCACAGAACGCTATGATCCTAGTCTGTCCTGTGATTGGCCGCTGTATACCCATCCAGATATAGTCCTGCCCCGCCCCCGTCTGAAGATGGGGCTCTGACAGGGGCCGGCAGATTTTCAGATTTTCCACAGCTGTCCAAGAAGCTCCGGTTCAAAAATATATTTTACACAATGCGTCTGTAATCCTAGAAAATGTCTTGGTCCAGATCAGCTCCGCCTGTTGAAGACCATTATTTTCTGTTTCTGATGAAACTGAGACAAAGTGATTGAATTTTTCAGGACTCGTGTTTTGAAGTCTGTGCCAGAATAATGCTTCTTCTTTGGTTGTTTTGAACTGAATATGTTTTAAAACTATAAAGGATTGTAAATATTAAATCAGATTTTCTATTTTGTACTGATTATGTTTTTAGTCTGGACCTCAGGAAGACTCACTGATCACTTAGACTTTCAGCGAACGAACAGGGGCCATGTAAATAAACAAACAAACACACTAAAGAGCTGGGGCCTGTTTCAATAAGGAGGTTCAACCAACTCTGAGTTAAAACTTGAACTCTGAGTTGACTTACCTTGAGATGGGAAACTCTGAGTTTTCGGTTACAGATCAGCTGAAATTGGTTAGTTCAATCAACTCTAAGTTGATTGACTCTGAGTTAAGCGCGTGCACCACAACTATAAAAAGCCATTATCAATGGAGCGCAGATATTATGAGTCACCATGGCAACGGCGCCAGACAAAAAGAGGTCTTCATATTTTTCACCAGCAGAACTGGATGTGCTTATGCAAGCATATGGAGAGTACGAACATATATTTAAAAAAAAAAGCAACACGGCTGCAGCGGCGAAGGACAGAGAGTTAGCGTGGGAGAAAATAGCTGCTCGATTTGAATTACTGTTTTACAGTGTTGTGTGTAATTAATTACTAAGTAATCTAAAAAAACTTTTTAGTTCTAACTAACTAAAGTTAACTAAAGTTTTTAGTTACAGTTCTGTAATATAATTAAAGGGATTACTCCGTAATTTAAAGTAAAATCTGATGTAATTGCATTAAATGCTGCATAGACTATAAAGCAATTCTGTATAAAATAATAGTGGATTTAACATCAAATTTTAAAAGATATATTTTTTCAGGATTAATTCATGCAATTGTATGTTTATTTGAAAGCATTAAAAGTGCAGTTTCTTGTCTCTCCTTGTATTGTTCAAGTGGTTGATGTTGATTTGGGATTTAGAAAGTAATTAGTAACAAGTAGACCAATACTTTATAGAGATAGTAATTATTACATTAATTCAACCTTATTTTAATTTTCATGAAGGTGCAATCCTGCAGGTGTTAAAAGAACATGGCAGCAGCTGAAAATGAAATATAAAAACGTAATTCAATCAGGTAAGGCTTGAGCATATCATGGTTGTAGTCTACCTGACTTTACTAACATTTGACATATTAAATAACTGAATAGCATCCAGTGTCTAGCAGTGCCCAGGAAACAACACAAAAGTCTGAGAAAGCGCTTAAGAGCGAGGCACACTTTCCTTACAACTCTGCAAACAGTAGCCTTACTAATATGTTCTGCATCCCCGATGTTATACAGAAAACTACCATTTGCAAAGAAACGTAATGCAACGCAAAGCATCTGCTCGGATGTAAGAGCACGGCCGCGATGGCTGATATTTCTGATGTAAGGATGGATGAGATTATGGATGTATCTTATTGACTGTAAGAAAAACGGTACCGCTCAAATAAAAATGAATATGGATATGACAAAAAATCCACTCTGGGCCTCAAAATCCTCTCCCGACGTAAATGTAACTCCCTACGGATTAATGCAGCCTCTTCATCCACAGGATCGTCCATAAAGGACATGCCATTTCATTCACTTTAATTTGATCCGCTCTGCGTGACTGAAATGTGCGCAATGAATGAATGTATCGAAAGAATGAATGAGGTGTTTAAATACCACTTCCTCTTTAAAAGGGGAGGACACGAAATAAACTCTGGGTTTACTGAAGAAAACCTGCTCCCGACCAGGTTAGGTTCACAGAGTAAGTTACCATGGTAACTGACTCTGAGTATAAGTTACCTCTCTTTCAGAAACGGGCTTGACTTACTCTGCTTTCTTGGGGTTGATTTACCTCCCATTCTGAAACGGAAAACCCAGAGTTTCCCTCATTTCAGGGTTAACATACTCAGAGTTTTCACTTAACCTCCTTTCTGAAACAGGCCCCAGGTTATTGATTCCAGTCATCACCAAAAAACGACTCACTCGCCTCATTCTCCAAGGTTCTGAGGCAGAGACAGAGAAAGACGTGACCTTAGCTCAGTGGGAGAATGGTTCAGAAATGTAACTGTTAAAGAAAAGAAGTTGTAGGTCCTGCTGCAGAACAACAGGCTGTGAGTTTCCAGCTCTGAAGGACATTAATTATTCTAGACTTCTGTCCCGAGCTTTAAGTATCGTCAGTGACACGAGAGAACATCCTGCGAGTGAATGATTTAACCTCCTTCAGAGAAACGTTCGTTTATATTCATATTTATCTGTTTACATTTACATTTATTCATTTATCTGACGCTTTGATCCAAAGCGACTTACATTAAGCTTCTATTCACCAGTGTTACAGCTGGAACACCACAAGTGTCTTGCCCAAGGACACAACGACAGTATGAACTGTGGGGAGAGTGGGAATCGAACCACCAACCTTCCAGTTGAAGTTCGGTTGAATTCTGTTTCGTATTCGAGTTTGATTCAGCACTTAAAAGTTTTGTCTCCTAAAAGTCAGCTTCCATATTTATTGGAGCCAAATAAAACACTGGCAAAGGGCCGCATTTGGCCCCTGGGCCTTGAGTTTGACGTACGTGCTATAAAATGTTTTATACAGAAAACAAAACTAGAACCAAAGTGTTTTTAATGTTACTGTTGATGTTTCTTTAATGTTGTCCAGCAGAGGGCGCCAGAGTCTGACAAATTAGTTTTGATTAATGTGTGACTATCTACAAAACAGTTCTCACACAGAACTTAACAATATTTAAATCTAGGACAGGGACTGTGTTCAGGCTCCTGTCACGGGCCCCTAACTTCATCCTGCTGCCAGCCTCTTTCCTGCTCTTCCTCTGGTGCTTTATCTTTCTATTAAATATACATCTTCACGACACAATAAGAGAGTGCTGGGCTCAGTTTAAACAAATAAAAAGCAAAACATTAAATGGCCTGTGTTTGTCTCGTGTGTTGGAGACTCATCCTGTGTTTGTGGCCACTTTGGGTCCTGGATCTAGTCCTGGAACTGACTCTGTGGCCTTATGGACCTTTTACTTGTTGAATGTTGAACATGAACAGATCTGCATTTACACTTGTCTTTGGGCTTAGCGCCCAACGTAACTTCACCTCACTTTATCTATCAGTGTCGTCCAGGAACGGTTTTTATGTCTTAGACCAGGTCTTATTGAGTCGTTCACTGAAAATCAATTTCATAAATAAAACAACAAATGGTAAGACACTTATAAAAATATTATTATATTGTATATTGTAGCTTTAGATATGACATCATTTACAATCATTTACATTTACGTTAATTGTATGGAGCGTAATAAAGCACTATATATAATGTATTAAAGTAAAAGAATCTTACAAACACAGAAAAACCTAAACACAATAGATCACTACAATATTTAGGTCAGAGATGTAGAGGCTGAACAGGTCTGACATTGTGAGTGGGACGTTCCGTGGAATTCAATATAAAATAATGAATAAATGACTCCAGTAATGCAGAGTAATAAAAAATGTTCTGAAATGCAAGAATGAACAAGTAAATATTTTTATTTAATGTCATCTTTCTGGTCGTCTGTTCTGTTTTGAAAAATGTCTTGTTTACAAAGTACAACTGGATCCAAAGCTCTGTCTATATATATATAAATATAAAAATAAATATATAAATATATAAATATAAAAATAAATAAATATAAAAATATATTAATGTATAAATATATAAATATATATAAATATAAAAAAATAATAAATATATAAATATAAATATATAAAAATATATAAATAATATAAACACATTCTTTTCTCTGTGTTTGTGCCTTGTCCACACTTAAACAGAGTTTTCAGGCAAAACTATTTTTATACTAGAAGTGAAGATTAACTGCGCTGACGTTACGGCTGTCGATGTGTGGAGCATGTTTCTACGTTTCTCTGGCTCTGTTAGAACTAACTACACATCACTGTGAACCTAGACTTATTACATCCCTTCAGTCTGTTGCACTCATTAGATCCACATGGATCCATTTTTCTGTTTTTATTGTAAAGACACTTTAAACACTTCCACCTCGTCGTCTGTGACACTCATCAATCACTTTTTGGGTCAGACTCTTTTCTGTCGAAACCAAACCCCTGCACATGCTCTGAATGTTCCTGTTTTTAAGTTTACCGCCATCTTGTGGTGAAGAGAACTGTTTCATGTGTTTAAGGCGTCTGGACAGAGAAAAGAAATCTCAGTTTATAAAAATATCTGTGAGGTCTGTTACATGGGAACTTTATAAAAAATGGGCAGATGTTTTGATCGAATGGGATTTATTTATGAGTGCATTGTCCTGATGTTTGTTCGGTGCTTTTTAAAAAGAATATATAAAAATACACAAATACATTGTGTTTAAAACCAGAGGAAACTATGCCTTCTGTCGATTAAAAAAAGAATAAAATGAAAAGGAACGTGGTCAGGGGCTGTTATCTGTTTTCTGATATCACTGATCTCAGGTCTGCTCTGGAAAGAAGACAGAGATGGTTCAAAGAGGAGGAGCTAACTTTTTCACCCATCTTCACTTTAAATGTGAAATCCTTCCTCTTTTGTTCATTAATAAAGTGGGCTTCACTCAGATAACTGCTTTTTTTCATCTGAAACAAACTTGAGTGTCATCATGAAGCTCTGTCAGTTTTTGCTGCTGTTGTTCGGTGAGTACACTCAGGATAAACGGCTCTAGCTCTCGATGTTACATTAACTGTTTCTGTTTCACAGTGCTGTGGGACAGAAAACCTGGACTCACTGAAGCAAAGGCTCCAGTTTTTAAAGCCGTGGAAGGAGGAGAGAAATCAATCAACTGTCGGTCTTATAAAAATCTGAAAGTAAACAAGAGGAAGTTCTGTAAAAACGACTGTAATGAAGAAGACATTTTGGTGGAGACCTCAGGAAACAAACAGCAGAACGGCAGATACAGCATCAAACACGTGAAAAAAGAATCACCTCCACTCGATATTATCTATGTGAAAATCACAAACCTGACCCGGTCCGACTCTGGACGATACCGGTGTTTTTGGGAAGCTCCAGAAAAAAGTTCTAACTCAGAATTTATAATCGAAGTCTTAGAAGGTGAGTGTTTATTTATTTAAAACGATATATCTGTTAATCTTAACATTTATATTTAGTCATTTAGCAGACGCTTTTATCCAAAGGGACTTACAAGTGAGGATAACAATGGAAGCAATTTTAACAACACAAGGTACAAAAAGCATAAGTGCACAAAAAACTAGTTTAAACCCAGCGCAGTTTACAAAGCTAAGGATAAGAAAATTTTTTTTTTTTTTTTTTTTTGAAGAAAGGAATCGAGAGAAAGGAAATAAAACTCAGTGTTTGTCAGTCAGGTGTTGACAATAATGACTCAAACAGATGCTTAAAGCCTCTGTTTGAGCCGAACTCTACGACACATTCAACTTTTACATTTACACCTGAAAAACCCAAGGGACTTGGTCTCAGTCACATTTGTTACTGTTACGTAATGAACAGTATTAATATTGACAGTATACACTGTCAGAGATGGATTTTGGTAAAGGCTGTGTCCACAGTAGTGTGTGTAAGTGCTGTACATTTACATTTAGTCATTTACAGACGCTTTTATCCAAAGTGACTTAAAACTGAGGAAAACAATGGAAGCACTTTTAACAACACAAGGAACAAAAAGCATAAGTGCACAAAAACTAGTCAGTTTAAACCCAGCACCGTTTACAAAGCTATGGATAAGAAAGTATTTTTTTTTGTTTTTTTGCTTTTTAAGAAAAGGAATCGATAGAAAGGAAGTAGAACTCAGTGTTTGTCAGTCAGGTGTTGATGGAAGAGATGTGTTTTCAGGTGTTTTTTAAAGATGGCTACAGAATCTGCTGATCTTGTAGCAGCAGGTAGATCATTCCACCAATGTGGAACAGATCCAGAGAAGACAAGACAAGACATTTATTTTTGTAAAGCCCAATATCACAACAACAGTCGCCTCAAAGGGCTTCACAGACTGCACTAGACAACATCCCCTGTCCTTAGACCCTCCATCAGGGTCAGAGGAAAAACTACAAAAAAACCAACCGGGAAAAAAGAGAAACCTCAGGGAGAACCACAGAAGGAGGGATCCACTCCCAGGACGGACAGGCCGTGCAGGAATGTGTCCAGGACATTTGAATAATACATAGAAATACACAAACATTTTCACAAATAAAAACATTTATATTGGCAGTGTCCAGTGTCCACTCTGAGTGTGCAATAGTGGGGAGGGGGATTACCTACAGCTACAACCAGTGTAAACCTGTATCTACAGCTACGACCAGTGTAAACGTGTACCTACAGCTACAACCAGTGTAAACGTGTAGCTACAACCAGTGTAAACGTGTACCTACAGCTACAACCAGTGTAAACGTGTATCTATGATCAATTAGTCTCCATACGTTTGGTGAAATAAGTATGTTTTGAGTTTTCTTTTGAAAACTTCAACAGAGTCAGCTCGCCGCACTTCCACCGGGAGCCCATTCCATAAAAATGGGGCTCTATAAGAAAAGGCTCTGTAGCCAGCAGACTTCTTCTTTACTCGAGGAAGTTGAAGGAGGCCAGCGTCCTGAGAGCGAAAGTACGAGCTGGAGTATACCGGGTGATGAGGTCAGATAGGTCAGAGGGCGCGCGTCCACAAAGGATTTTATATGTTAACAGGAGAACTTTGAAATCTGCTCTAACATGAATAGGAAGCCAATGTAATGAAGCCAGGACCAGTAATGTGATCAAACTTCCTGGTCTTTGTTAAAAGTCTGGCGGCTGTATTTTGGACCATTTGTAGTCTGTGAGTACTTTTCCTCGGCAGTCCAGAGAATAACGCATTGCAGTAGTCCAGCCTGGATGTGACAAATGCATGAATGAGAATTTCAGCATCAGCTAAAGAGAGGCAGGAGCGAATTTCTGAGATATTCCTCAAGTGAAAAAGCCCAGTTTAGTGACCTCACTAATGTCCTGCTGCAGTGAGTGTGGGGTCAAAAATGACACCAAGGTTCCTCACAGTGTTGCCGTGCTCCAACACACAGTTGTTGATCGAGACAGTAAGATTGTTGAACTTGTGCCGATGACTGGCAGGACCAATTAACTTCAGCTCTGTTTTATCCGAGTTCAAATGGAGGAAGTTTTGAGACATCCATGTTTTAATAGAGGCAGGCCTCCAGACGCTTGATGTCAATAGTATTATTCGCCTTTATTGGTAGATACAGCTGTGTATCATCGGCATAACAGTGGAAGTTTACTCCATAACTTCTGATGATTTGTCCCAATGGTGTAACATATAGTGAAAAAAGTATAGGACCAAGCACAGACCCTTGTGGCACACCGAATTTCACTGGTGCCGTGGAGGAGAAGGATTTATTAAAGAGACAAAATGAGACCTATCACACAGATAGGATTCTAACCAAGCAAGAGCAGAGCCAGAGATGCCAAACACATTCTTTAGTCTGTTGATTAGCACTGCATGATCAATCGTATCAAATGCAGCGCTGAGATCTAGCAATAACAGTAGAGCCGATGAGTCCTCGTCAATCTGAAGGAGGAGATCGTTAGTCACTTTAACTAAAGCTGTTTCAGTGGAATAAGAGGCCCTAAATGCAGACTGAAACGGCTCGAGGAGGTCATTTTCCGATAGATATAGAGTAAGTTGTTTTAACACAACTTTTTTGAGGACTTTAGATAGAAAAGGTAAATTGGAGACAGGATGGTAATTATTTAGGCATCCAGGATCCAGAGTAGGTTTTTGAGCAGGGGTTTGACCACAGCCTGTTTGAAGAGGGAAGGAACGGTGCCAGTAGACAGGGACAAGTTTATAATGTTTAACATAATTTGACCTACATAGGGCCACAGTTCTTTAAGCTGTTTTGCTGGCAGGATATCCAGAAGGCACGTAGTTGCTTTACATGAAGAAACCACCTTTGTCAGCTCAAGGGATACAGGATCTAAGACTGAGAGACGAGAGGTCAGTGGATCCAAGTGAATGGGACCCCGGAGCTGAGGAAGACAAAACCAAAATATTATCCCTGATATCTTCAATTTTATGTTTAAAGAAATCTAAAAGTCTTGTGCACTAAAGGAGAGGAGTCTTCAGTTGTTCTCGGTTGGATTAGTTTAGCAACTGTCCCAAATAGAAACCTGGGGTTATGCCGGTTTTCTCTGATTAGAGATGAGAAATAAGCCGTCTTTGCAGTGATGAGGGCGTGCTTATAGGTGTTTACACACAAACACCACTTTTGATAATTTAGATTAGTTTTTGACTTGCGCCATATGCGTTCAAAACTCCTGCAGGCCTGTTTTAAAGCCCGGGTTTCCTCGTTATACCATGGTGTAGGTCGTCTGGTTGGTCTGGGCTTTTTCCTGAGGGGTGCCACTGAGTCAGTGATGGTCGAGAGGGTTGCATGGACCTCCTTTGTGTAGGCTTCTATTGAGTTTCCAGGTGGAGTTAAATTAGGAAGAACATCTGTCAGCTGTGTGGCAAACATTTCCATTGCAGCCGCGCTAAAATTCCGTGTAGACACTACGCAATTGTCAGAATTTGAGGGGAGTCTGTAACTAATCTCAAATTCCACCAGTGATTGATCTGAAACAGCAGATGAAAGAGACGAAGAGATGGGAGACATCTATTCCCCGAGCCAAAACAAGATCCAGATAGTTTCCACTAATGTGTGTGGGCTCATGAACAAACTGGTTGAAAGACAGGGTTGTAAGCAGTGATTGAAATGCTCTGGCCAGAGGATCACACTCCTTATTTAGATGAATATTAAAGTCACCAACTAGAAGGATGTTATCAGCGTGGGTTATTAAGTCCGAGAGGAAAACTCCAAACTCATCCAAGAAAGAAGAGTAGGGACCCGGAGGGCGATAGACTACAGCTAAATAAAATGGCTTTCTTCCATTAATTTGAGAAGGAATATGTTTGATGAGTAACACTTCGAATGAGTTAAATTTTGGCTGTGATGATGGACCTGTAAAGCAAAATGCAGCTTTATGAATGGCTGCAACACCACCACCCTGCTTCGACGTGCGACCTACCTGTGCATATGCATAATCAGGGGGAGGGGCTTCATTTAGTGGCAGAAAAACATTGGGCCTAAGCCAAGTTTCAATGTTGCAATGGTTTCAAGACTTGAACCATTGCAACGCCATTCCAGAGACACCCATCGCCCTGAGAGAAGACAGGAGGATGTGATGATTAACAGTGTCAAAAGCAGCAGACAGATCCAGTAAGATGAGTACAGATGACTTGGATGTTGCTTTTGCCAGTCTCAGAGCTTCAATGACTGAGAGCAGGGCAGTTTCGGTGGAATGTCCGCTCTTGAACCCAGACTGGTTCTGGTCCAGGAGGTTGTTCCGTGTGAGAAAGGATGAGAGCTGAGTAAACACAACTCGCTCCAGAGCTTTGGCAATGAAGGGAAGGAGGGAAACCGGTCTGTAGTTTTCAAGCAGAGTAGGGTTAAGAGTGGGTTTCTTCAGTAGTGGTGTGATGCGGGCCTCTTTGAAAGCTGTGGGGAAGGACCCAGTGGAGAGAGATGAGTTGATGATGTGGGTGAGAGCAGGCACGACAGATGGAGAGATGGCCTGAAGGAGATGTGTGGGGATGGGATCCAGCGGGCAGGTAGTAGGGTGGTTAGAACTAATGACCTTGGAAACATCTGCTTCAGTTAGAGGAGAGAAGGAAGGGAGCAAACACATATCAGGGGTCTGAATGAGCTCGACAGGTGGTAAGAGATAGATGTAAGAGGGCATAAGTTGTCCAAGCAGGATGTAAGCGTGGAGCACAGAGTGTCGGTGGCGTAAACAGATGAAGAGACTCACAGGTCGTACCGCTCAGACACTTTTCAAACAAATCAAAGTAGTTCTAAAGTCAGTTCAGTTTAAAATGATTTCCATGTGAGCCTGTAGAAACACAGAGTGCTTTAATTCAGGCCTGTCTAAGGGTGCACTCACACTGGCCACACTAGTGATGCGCGGGTCAGCTTTTTTTCCAACCCGCGGGTCCCGCTTTTATGAAATTATTGGCCCGCCCCAGCCCGCCCCGCACCACTGTATCTATTTTTATAACCCGCCCCACCGCACGACCATTAAATAGACATAGCCTATTAGGCATTGTAATGTAAATGAAAACAGCCTTTATTTCAGTCTGAAAGTGTTTGGAAACATCGCTCTGTAAACTGGCTGGAAGTGCCCGTTTTGTGGCTCTCAAGTTTGTATATTTTTTCACACGAGTTGCACGTAGCCAATACTGCGGTTGTCTCCTGCTGCAACTATTTCTGAGAACCAGTCCCAAACATTAGACTTAGCAGCCTGACCTTTTTTTTTATTATTATGTACATTCCCGACCCTAATTTCTCACGCACTGCCTTCCATCTTCTCCGCTTTTGTTGTGACTGGCAGGCAGCGGCGGGAGCTGCTTAGCGCGCTTGTGTCATGTGACGCCAAATGTTTGGAGACATCACGCAAGCGTCGGGTAACCTTACAAAAAAACTAATAAAATATGTAAATAGATATTCCCAAATATTTAATATAGGCTGTAAATTGCACGCAACATACATGGATTTTACATTTTGTTTTTAATGACAACCCGCTAACCCGCCCGCAAATAAAGTGTCAATTTCTTCACCGCCCCAACCCGACCAGGTACCGCATCACTAGGCCACACGTTTCACACATTTGACCCGTGTGGACTAATAAAGGCCTCAGTGCTGTGCCTGGGCCCGGTGCACTCTTTACATTACATTCATATACAATTAAAAGGTCAAAGGTCAGAGTGGATAGCACTCCGCCTCACACCAGGACGGCTCTGGAGTGTAGGTTTCCTTTTTTATTTGGACACAACATAACCAAGGGATCAACAATCCACTAAATCAATAGAACATTATCAGAAATATAGAATTGTCCAAATAAGAGCGAAATACTTATTTAATCTCAACCCTTTTTACCTCAAAACAAAGAGATTCCACTTTCCTTCAGTTATGATTGTTTATTGAGTCAAAGGCCTTTTTTAAATCAAGAAACAATGCAGTAGTTATTTGTCTTTGATCAATACAATCTGTCATTTCTTCAACTGAATTAAAGCCAGTGTTGTAGATGGTTTTCTTCTGAAACATATTGACTGTCGTGTAGGAGATTGTGTTTTTCTATGAATTTATTCTTATACAGTAAAGTTTTTCTAAACTGTTTGAGGTGGTCTGTGTCTGTTTTAAATGATGTATAAATGTGTGTCTGAGCATTAGACCTGATCTCAGTCTGGAGTTCAGCGCAGGTCTGAACAGAACCTTGAATAACTCTGGTTCTTTGTCTTTGTTTTTGTTGAACAGCACCGAAGGATGGAAAACCTGCTCTCACTGAAGCAGAGACTGTTCCAGTTTATACAGCGACTGAAGGAGAAAGCTTTAAAAGAAGCTGTTTTTTTTCTTTAATTGGAAACAAGAAGATGTTCTGTAAAAAAGACTGTGGTGAAGATGTCTTGGCGGAGACTTCAGGAAAACACCAGGCGAACGGCAGATACAGCGTTAAATATTACAATTATTCTGACATAAGTACAGTTGAAGTGAAAATCATAAATGTGAGCAGGTCTGATGCTGGACCCTACCAGTGTGTTCTGGACAAGAGCGTTAAATCATTTTGGATTAATGTAACCTTTGGTAAGTGTTTTTATAAATGAAGATGTTGATCCCAGAGATGTAAGGTTTACCTGAGTCTCTCTTTTCCACAGCTTCTTCACCTGCACCATTTACTGAGAGTCCACCTGAGGTCCCACCTGAACAGAGCCCAGCAGCTCCTTCAGGTAATTATTACATTCACACGTCCTCACACAGTTTCTGTAAAAACTGCTGGGCTTTTCCTCTAAAGTCGTTCTTTTCATGGAGATACCAACAGGAACCATAAGTGTTACTAAATAAGTGTGCAAAAACAAGACCCTGTCTCTGTTCAAACTGTAAAAGACCAGGACTTGTCCCTGATTGGTCCAGCTTCTGCAGGGACTGTTCCAGTGTCATTTTTAAAGGAGACTGTCCCACATTGAAGCTCTTTGTCCCAGGTCCAAACAAATGTTTCTCAGTTTTTAACATTTTCTTCCCCTTAGTCCTGTTAGGGGTCATGTGACTGGAGCCTATCCCAGCAGCTTTGGGCCTGAGGTTCACCCTGAACAGTGGCCAGTCACAGGCCTGACATTTTGAGACGGACAGTGTTAATTTGCCACATGCACCCCACAATATATATTTTATATATAAAGAATAAGAACTGATTTGATAATGAAGCACTGTTGGAGAATGTAATCACTGGGGGTTTTCTGTGAAGAGGGGCTAACACTGCCCAGGCTCATGAACCTGTAGTGTTCTGTGGGTCTTTAGTACGACTGACAGCTCAGACACTTAAAATGACTTCAGTTAAAATCCTCTCCATTCACATGAGCCTAAAGAAGTGAGTGCATTCTGCTCATGTTTCTGTTCCTGCAACACATAGCAACAGGAACCATAAGTGTTACTGGCACTAAATATAACTCGGTGTAAACCACAGTGTGACAGAAACAAGACCCTGTCTCTGTTCAAACTTTAAAATGAGCTGCTAAAGATGGAGGATGTGGTTTTAATAAATGCAAAACAAAAGGTAATTAAAACAAAACACATGGACCTAAAAAGTCTCAGATGTCACTGTAAGTCCAAAAGCCACTTCCTTGTGTTATCTCAACATGATCTTGTGTGTTTTCTGCAGAACACTTCTATCTGCTGTTGGTTATTGTGGTCGCTGTGGCAATAATTCTAACAGTGGTTTCACTGATCGTCTACAAAAAGAGAAGATCCAGAA
>CM044562.2:217241-432241 GCA_024416835.2 Perccottus glenii | reverse complement strand
TCTTGTCTTGTCTTGTAATGTTCTATCCTGTTTTTCCATAGAACTGAACTAGTTTACCTTTCTACATTTAAAAGACAACCTCAATCAAGAAAATATATAGTCTTTTGAGACAAATAGATACACACGTGGACAAAATTGTTGGTACCCTTCGGTCAATGAAAGAAAAACTCACAATGGTCACAGAAAAAAAATTATTTTGACAAAAGTAATAATAAATAAAAATTCTATGAATGTTAACCAATGAAAGTCAGACACTGCTTTTCAACCATGCTTCAACAGAATTATTTAAAAAAATAAACTCATGGAACAGGCCTGGACAAAATTGTTGGTACCCCTAACTTAATATTTTGTTGCACAACCTTTTGAGGCTATCACTGCAATCAGACGATTCCTGTAACTGTCAATGAGACTTCTGCACCTCTCAGCAGGTATTTTGGCCCACTCCTCATGAGCAAACTGCTCCAGTTGTTTCCGGTTTGAAGGGTGTCTTTTCCAGACGGCATGTTTCAGCTCCTTCTAAAGATGCTCAATAGGATTGAGGTCAGGGCTCATAGAAGGCCACTTTAGAATAGTCCAATGTTTTCCTCTTAACCATTCTTGGGTGTTTTTTACTGTGTGTTTTGGGTCATTGTCCTGTTGCAAGACCCATGACCTGCGACTGAGACCAAGCTGTCTGACACTGGCCAGCACATTTCTCTCTAGAATCCCTTGATAGTCTTCAGATTTCATTGTACCCTGCACAGATTCAAGACACCCTGTGCCAGATGCAGCAAAGCAGCCCCAGAACATAACAGAGCCTCCTCCATGTTTGACAGTAGGGACAGTGTTCTTTTCTTGATATGCTTCATTTTTCCATCTGTGAACATAGAGCTGATGTGCCTTGGCAAAAAGTTCCATTTTTGTCTCATCTGTCCATAGGACATTCTCCCAGAAGCTTTGTGGCTTGTCAACATGTAGTTTGGCATATTCCAGTCTAGCTTTTTTATGATTTGTTTTCAACAATGGTGTCCTCCTTGGTCGACTTCCATGTAGTCCACTTTGGCTCAAACAACGATGGATGGTGCGATCTGACACTGATGTTCCTTGAGCATGGAGTTCACCTTGGATCTCTTTAGAAGTCTTTCTGGGCTCTTTTGTTACCATTCGGATTATCCATGTCTTTGATTTGTCATCAATTTTCCTCCTGCCACGCCCAGGAGGTTGACTACAGTCCCATGGATCTTAAATTTCTGAATAATATGTGCAACTGTAGTCACAGGAACATCTAGCTGCTTGGAGATGGTCTTATAGCCTTTACCTTTATCATGCTTGTCTATAATTTTCTTTCTATTCTCCTGCGACAACTCTTTCCTTCGCTTCCTCTGGTCCATGTTGAGTGTGGTACACACCATGTCACCAGACAACACAGTGACTACCTGAAGCCCTATAAATAGGCCCACTGACTGATTACAAGATTGTACACACCTGTGATGCTAATTAGTGCACACACCCTGAATTAACATGTCCATTTGGTCACATTATTTACAGTCTTTTCTAGGGGTACCATCAATTTTGTCCAGGCCTGTTCCATGAGTTTATTTTTTAAATAATTCTGTTGAAGCATGGTTGAAAAGCAATGTCTGACTTTCATTGGTTAACATTCATAGAATTTTTATTTATTATTACTTTTGTCAGAATAAAGTTTTTTATGTGACCATTGTGAGTTTTTCTTTCATTGACCGAAGGGTACCAACAATTTTGTCCACGTGTGTAACGTATTGATTGAGATTTAGAAAACACTGGAAGTATGCTCCTATGTTTGTGCATTTATGGGTGAACTGGTGAATCTAAAAGAAGCTAACAGTATTAAACTAGGTATTAAACTTTAGACACAGTACTGTTGGAGGAGTTTAAAGATTTATAATAGTTTAAATTAAGGATGGGATGTAAACTGATTTGTGTTGGTTTCAGGTGGTTTTACATTAAATACAATATAGAAACTTAATAGTAATGTTAACATGAGAATTTAATTTTACTTTGAGTTTACTTCCCAATTTCTTTTTTCTTTTTTTCTTTTCATTTTAATGTAAACTTATTCCCCTTACCAGTTTGTTTCTTGGTTATTTTATTATTTTATAAACATGCTTTGACATTAAAAACAGAAGATCTTTAGGTAAAGTATTAAAGGAAAGTGTAGCCTGTAGATGA
The DNA here is from genome assembly GCA_024416835.2 of Perccottus glenii. NCBI lineage: Eukaryota > Metazoa > Chordata > Actinopteri > Gobiiformes > Odontobutidae > Perccottus > Perccottus glenii. The sequence goes on along the minus strand of CM044562.2, from coordinate 430,054 downwards.
GTTGGTGTAAAGTCACACAGGTTTTAGGAAGTTCAGTATGGGCTAACAGTTCCTCAGGTTTTCTGTAAAACATGATATTTTTAAAACCGAATGAGCTCATTAACCAACACCACGTCAAGACTAAGTCCAGTGCATGATCCAACAGCTACAGATCTAAAATACAAAGACCAAAGGTCAGAGGTCAAACTCACCCATTCGGACTTGGGAGTAGGTGAGGTCACCCTCCTGCGGTGATCCAGCCTCTGCCACAAATGAAGAAGTCGTTATGGTAAACATCTTTGTGCTGATCCTATTTCTGTTCTTCCTTCCTCTGACACAGTCTGGGCTGTGTCTAAATGACTTTATTATTATGTCTATGCATAAACATATTCTGTCAAACAATGCTCCTTAACATTTTATATCACATCTTCTTACATACTAACAGCAGTTTCAAGAACTACATTTGTCCCTGTATTATTCAACTTCCAAAATAACAATAATGTTTGACCCTACATCACAGAACTGTGTCAGAATAGGATCTTTTTTGTGCAGCAGATTGTGATTCATATTGAATTATAATAATGACTCACACACTTAAGAGAATATATTGAAAAGCTCATTTTACTGCAGTTTGGAAATATTCATAGTCCAATGTGAATCTTAGATGACTTTTCATCAGTTACATTCACCTGCTGCTTTTGGAGCTGAGCAGTGCTTATGTTGACCTGAGAGTAGGTCACACCTTCCTCCTGCGAAGAACCAGCCAGTGCCACAAATAAAGAGGTTTTTAAAAAGCACTTCTTCTAATTCTTTAAAAAGAAATTGTGTTGTTGTTTGTGTCCATATTGTTGTGTGTCCATACTGTTCCTTGTTCAGATCACAGTCGATCCAGACGTATCATTATATCATTCGTTTTACTCACCTACTGCTTTGGGGGCAGTGCTTATGTTGACCTGAGAGTAGGTCACACCTTCCTCCTGCGAAGAACCAGCCTCTGAAACAAGTGCTTATCTTTATTGGACTTTATGAACAAAACATTACATTCTTATAAAGAATTGAAAGGTTTGACAGTTTTTGACTCAGACAACTTCCAAAAATATACGCATTTAAAATTGAAATACACTCGTCATAATTATAGGTAGTAGACCATTTTTTTGAGGCCTACATTTACATTTAGTCATTTATCAGACACTTTTATCTAAAGTGACTTCCATTAAGGTTCCATTCACCAGTGTTACAGCTGGAACACCACTGGAGGCAAGGGTTAAGTGTCTTGCCCAAGGACACAACGACAGTATGAACTGTGGGGAGAGCGGGAATCGAACCACCAACCTTCCAGTTGAAGGACGACCGCTCTACCACTGAGCCACAGTACAGACTGCCTAGTGTGAGTACGGCCTTAGAAGAGTCAACAGTCCTTGTAGTCAAAGGTTTGGTGGCCACTTATTGTTCATGAGGCCACCCCCCCCCATCTGATGGCCCTGATCAGCCCTGGGGCCACCTTCCAGGCCTAAATCACTTTGAAACAGAGAAATATATATTGTTTATGGATTGTACAAGACAATTAACCTCCCTGTAATAAGAGGACCCTCTGTAAAAATGCAGGGGCATCGTCACGTTACACAAACTGAGGGATTTAGAAACGAAAACACTGAATGTCTTGTAGAACATCAACATATTTCTGTAATGCGTAGTACTGACCTGACCTATAAGCTAATCCTCTGTGATACATGGTGGGCATCAGCCCAGAATTACATGCTCTGATATTTTATATTCCTGCCTTACAGCAGTTGCATGGCATCCCTCCGGAGTGGTCAGTTCAGCCCACATCATACCAGGAAGACTCTTTCTCTCAGCCTTTTGATCATACAGTTATTTTATATTGGCGAGTCAGCTCCCTGTGTCCTAACGTCACAGGAACCTGTTTCTGATTCTGAGGCCTAATGCGCCTCAATCCTTCAGATACTTTGATAAAACACTGATGCCATAATAGGCAGTACTGTCCCAACAAATACCTTTACCATCCAAGTGTCCAGGTTTTGTCACTCCCACAAATATATTGACCTCTCCCTCTCCTTGCCTCCAGTCACACACAAAGGGGTTTTATCTACGAAGGATATAACAAGTTCTTCATTTTCTGTAAGGTTTCATTTGTTTCAGGAGAACATGCCTTTATCTCTTAAAGTCACAAGATCACTCGTTGCGGTGATTATATCCTTTCCCTCGTTAGAATGTGTTACTGTCCTTTCTTGTCCTTCAAACCCTCGGTTTACTCAGACAATGTCTCCTACCTTAAAGATAAACTTTACAAAACACATGTAGGTCTAATGTAGTCTTCAGTCTAAATGCCAGACTTAGTCAACTCATTCCAATTTATCTTCTCTCTCAGGGACCTTTTCTTTTGGTTATTCATACAATACTCTACAACTCCTCTTTAGTGTCTGCCCATACTTTGTAGTCTGTGGTTTTTGTCCTTCCTGTCACCGGATCTGGCCTTTGCAGTTTAAACTTCAGCTTGTGAAATGTTTCTGTGGACTGGTTTAACAGCCAAGTGAACACTGTAAGAATATCACTAACACTAATTCACTTTTCACTAATTGTGCTCCATATCTAGATTTACGGGTCTAGTGAGAGCGTTGCAGTGGCTCCATGTTAGCCGGACAGTGCGGCTCTGAACACTGACGTGATGATGGTGTGTACATTAGCTGGAGTAGCCTACACTGCAGCATCATTTACTGATCTAAGGTAAGCCTACTGGTCAGACTGAGGCTTTAACATGGTGAGCCTAATGTATATATTACATGTGTTACATATATTACACTGTGCCTGCTTGTTCTAGGTCATTCTTTTGAAGCACTGCTGTTCTGTCTTCCTTCTGTAAATCTCATTACTTGATCATAGTTTTTCTAATAGAAAACATTATTGTACTGCTTTTCACAAATCCTCCTCTATGGGGTACTTTTGTTTTAGCTGGGTTACATACCACTGTGTCTTCTTTACTAAATGGCATTGTTTCAAACTTTCCCACAGTCAGAGTTACTCTTTCGTTCCCCTCAGGCACTTCTGCTGCTCTGGGAGGCACGAACGCTCCAGTCGACTGAAAGAAGCTATGGACACTTTCCACATCTTCCAGGTGGCTTTCACTATAAATTATGGCATCGAACCTGGTCCTGTAGGGTTGGGTCTATCATCGTATCTTGAATAGGCTAGTCCTGTCTCACAAGTAGATCTAGTCCTAACAGATAGCTCAGTGGGTAGAGGCATATTAGCTTAAAGGTAGTAGCTATAGGAGTGATCAAGTCCCTAACAGTTTACCCACCTCTGTCCCTTTTTACGATGGTTCCATGTATTTCCAATCAGAAGTCGCTCCCAGCTCTTTTGCCTAAAACAGGGCTTTGTTCCCTGAACCTAACTCTCTCAGGGTCTTAGAAGCGGTTTGTGGCTAAAGCAGGACTCTAATATTGGTTGATATTGATTTATGAAACAGAGACCTTACCTATTGTAAGACTATTTCTCACTGCCCATGTCATAGTCATTCTATATCATATATTATGCTCCAGTTTATATGCTTATCCACACACAAGTATGACTTAATGTCTCAGATCAAAATGTTTATTAACTCTGAATCCATGGACAGAAGAATGTCACTAACCACAGGAATAAGAGCAGTTTCAGTTTATGATGAGCATTTTTTTGTAGGTGATATAATTATTGGAAAACTAAAACTGAAATTTAGGAGTTTATGATCAGAAAAAGCAGAATCAGAGCCACTAAAAAGAATATTCTATATATATATAAGGTCCAGTTTATGACCCTGGAGTGACATGTTGTGTTCGACTGAAACATGTCGTGTTTATTAAAATGTTCAAGCACAGTGACAGAGGAATAGCCAGCAGAGACAAGAGTAACTCACTAATCTCACAGAATACAATCTGAGTTAGATGTTGGTGATCTATGGCTGATGAACACATGGAATTCTCATTGTGTGGGTTCTTATGTGCCAGCCTGCACCTTTAAAAAAGTGTCCTTACTTTGGGAGTGAGACAGTTTACGACCCTATAGAGAAGAGGGAAGAGTGTATTGTGTGTGGACTTGTCTTGTGTCCAGTTAAAAGAAAATCCCAGAGGAAACAATTGTTCATTTAAAGGTTCTTTCCTGGACCAAGTCAGGGAAATGTTTTATGAAGAGTTTGATGTGTTTTAAAGGTTTTAGACTTTGGTGTATGCTTTAAGTAAAGTGTACATATTTGGGTTTTTAGTTAGTTTATGGTTATGGTTTGTGTGTTTAGAGGTTTTTAACTTAGTTTTAATAAGCTAATGTTCATTATTGCATCATTGCACATTTTGTCATTAGGCCCGAGCCGGTGATGACCGGGAGGGCCTATTGTTTTTGCTCGGATTTTTTTTATTTTTCTTTTCCACCTATGATCCTAAATTTGACCCAGTGAACATGCACGAAAAGTCATTTTTATTGGTCCCAGCCTTCAAGTCCGGCGAAAAATTTATGTATTTGAAGTCGCCGAAAAAAAAATACGAAAAATGACTCAGTGGCGACCCCTACAAAATCAAAATACATTGGGCCTATGGAAAGTGAAAGTAACTTTTTTCCAACGTAGAAAAATGAAACTTGGTATATCCATAGGACACCTCAGGGCAAACAGAAAAGTCAATGACAGTCACACCCTAAACTTAACAGGAAGTCCGCCATGTGGGGTGAAACGCAGGCCACTAAAATCGCACTTAAAAGATGCAAATCATTGTGTTTTAATCTAAATGGCCCCAAATTTGGTGAGTATCATCTAGACACATGTGCCAACCAAAGTTGTGACTTTGTTGTTGATATCTTATCGGGTATGGGTGTGGCAAGCCTGTAACGAGGTGGCCATTTTTGTGAAAATAAAACGTCTCTTATCCTCAAACGCCTTCTCGGATCGAGTTGGACCCAAAAGGCGTTTGTGCACATTCATGACCTGAACAAAAAATATGTAAATAAAAGGGTTATCTTTAGAAATGGCTCTCCAGCGCCCCTACAAACTTATAATGGGACCCATGAATTTAGTTTGTCATAGAGACATAAAATTTGGTACACACATCTCTTATGTCATGACGAGCATAAAAGCCAATGACAACCACCCCTATCTATAAATGTGTTGCCATAGCAATGTCCCAAATATGTGAAAAAGTCAATGGGAAGTGAAATTTAGTTTGTTGTAGGCAAATGAAACTTGGTACACACATCCACCATGGGCTTATGAACAAAAAGCCAATGGGGACCACACCCTATCACACACGGAAGGCGGCCATTTTGAATTGAAAATGTGAACCGACTTAAAATACACCTCTTTTTTAAAAGTACACAGAAAAAAGCTGCTTCATTCCACAGACACCAAACTTGGGCAAAATGAGCTAAACACATGTATGTAAAATAGACAAGTGTTTTTCTAGACTTTTTGCTCGAGTTATATTTTTTTTATTATAATTGGTATATATTTTTTTATTATAATTTTTCTGCAAAATGATCCTCAATTTAACCCAGTAAACGAACTAAAAGTCATTTTTATTGGTCCCAGACTTCAAGCCCAGCAAAAATTTATGTATTTGAAGTCCCAAAAAAAATACTAAAATGACTCAGTGGCTAATTCTACAAAAGTCAAAATACATTGGGCCTATGGAAAGTGAAAGTAACTTTTTCCAACGTAGAAAATGAAACTTGGTACATCCATAGGACACCTCAGGGCAAACAGAAAAATGTATGACAGCCATATCCCTAAACTTAACAGGAAATCCGCCATGTTGGGTGAATGCGTGACCACCTAAATCGCACCCCTTGTGCAAATCATTGTGTTTTATCTAAACAGGCCCCAAATTTGGTGAGTATCATCTAGACACGTGCCAAAAAAAGTTATCAATTTGTTTTTGATGTAACGAGGCGGGAAATACAGGATCCTCCACCTATAGAAATGCTTTAAAGCATACAAAACATGTGTAGCTGTCTCAAGAGACATAAAAATTTTATCGCCGCTACAGCTTTTATGTCATTAGACCCGAGCCTGATGACAAACCTATTGTTTTTGCTCGATATTTTATTGTGACCAAATGATCCCAAAAATTTGGAAAAAGTGAACAATGGGAAGTAAAAGTCATTTTTATTGGTCCCAAATGACTTCAAGCTCGGTAAAATTTATGTATTTGAAGTGAACAAAAAATGGGGACTAAAAATGACTCAGTGGCGAATTTTGAAATCAAAAACATGGGCCTATGGAAAAATACACTCTTTTAACGTAGAAAAATGAAACTGGTATATCCACAGACACCTCAGGGCAAACAGAAAAGTAAAATGACAGTCACAATGTAACAGGAAGTCCGCTATGTAGTGAAACGCCGAGTTATATTTGATAAAATCGCAATTGAGAAAGATGCAAATCATTTGTTTTAATCTAAATGGCCCCAAATTTGTGACAGCATTCACACTTAAATAAACCACAATGACAGAGCAACCGCAACAGAGTTTGTTTTAAAAACACCAAGCATTGAAAGTATAGAACGCATTCATTTTTTTATGAATAACATCATTAAAATAATCCAAAATCTTCCAAAATGAGCGCTGACAAAACAAAAGTTATAAAAAACTTGTTAAAATTAAAAAGAGGAACTAAAGAGACCATGTTTGCAAGACGTGTTACCACGGCAACAGTAAATATCAGTTTTGAACTAGTTTTTATTTAGCTTTAGTTATTTTTATCTGATCCAACCAGTCGACATGACGTCTGTGAAAGCAGCCTCTGTTTAATGTGTTTGAACCAAACCTCACGTTGTGTTCAGTCGAGAGCCGTCCGTCCACAACCACTCCCCTTCTGTCTCAGAGTCTGTCCCATCCAGAACCTGTCCTCACCCTCAGCATTAAACCTCTCAGTTTATGGAATAGAAATGTCTAAAACAAGTGAGATCTCATTATTTCTAATGAAACATATGATGAGTCAACAGTCAGTTTGGTGGACTGTACCTGCTCTTCTTCACTTTCTATCTTCACCAGGTTTCCTCTGAGCTGTGGACACCTCTCTGCTGGAGCTCCAGGATCATTGAACTGTATTTGGGGAGAAATAATAGCACTTCTCTCCATGAAGCTCCCAGTCCTCGTCCCATTGGACCATGATGTTTGTAGATGGTGTAACTGTGGAGGACAGTGTTTCATGTTAGTTTCAGGAAAAGCATAAGGAGCTTAAATTCAGGTCTTCTTCTTTGAGCCCAAAGTTAGAAAAAAAAAAAGGATTTGTGCTGTTCTACCTCTGTCCTGAGCGTGACTGTGTCCAGTCCACAGTGGTCCTCGAGACGACTGAGTTAAAACTAAAACTAAAGGAGTAATGGTTTGTTTATAAAAGCAAAATAAAATGAAATGAATGCTTTTGAATCTTTATTACTCAGATTGAATGCTTGTCAGAGTGTGTCCCTGTCACCCTAAGCACTTTGTTTCAGCTGTGTGCCATAAAGTGCTTCAGAAAAGTTAGGATCCTACGCCTGACTCTGAGGAAAAACAAATACTTCACACTTAAGGTTCATGAGGTCTACTTCAGCTTTAATCCCCTTCTTGTTCTCACAGCTCCTACACGTCAGTAACACACATGGTTTTAAAACACAACAGGACACTTTACACCACCTCTGTCCACAACAGAAAAGACAAAATGGGAAAAAAATCTAAAGGTTAAGTAGATAATCCAAAATCTGTCCTAAAGTAAAAGTAGGCCTCCTGTCAATTCCTCTTGTAGACATGAAAGTATTCATCTAAATGATGATCTGAGGAAACACTTGTGGAGTGTGTTGTGGACCAATCAAACCTAAAGTACACTTTTGTCAGATGTTGAATAAATGTAGTTATCCTCGCTCCTGCTTTAAGTCACTGAAGAACAGGATGAGATCGATGACATAAAGTACGATCAGAGCAGCAGTAAGCACCAGAGCCACTCTCACCACCGTCACCTTTGACCTTCTCTTTGGGGCTTTGTGGAAAGTTAACATTAGATAAATCACATGTATCCATATATTAAACATGTAATTGTTTTAAAAACCCAGTTACAAGGTGAAGGAGGAGTTACAGCATTGGGTTGATTATGTTTCAACTGTGAACCAAAAAAGAAAAACTAGGCCTTTCTTTAGAGAAACACTAGATGGCGCTGTGAGTGAAAGGCTCAGTCTGAAGGACCACTGCTCATTGTGTTTAATCCTCACAGACATTGTTCTTTCTACTTTCATGAAACTGTGAAGAAACATGATTCTTGTGTTTTTTATTTCTTTGGGTTCATTAAGACGTCTGTGGTCTGTGTGAGGTTGACTTTTCAATTGAACCAGACCCAGGTTCAGGAGGAACTGAGACCTGTCTTTTCAAAGGGTTTTGGAGCATGTTTTGTTCTCACTGTGGTTCCCACGACAACATTCACAATAAACCACACTGACAGAGTAACCACACCAGAGTTTCTGACTCGGGGGGGGTAAGCCCCCCCAGACCAGAGCCAATTAATGCCTGTCTTGTGCATTGAAAAAAAAAAAAAAAAATACAGAATTCATATTTTCTCATTTTTTGGCCCATCTTATAATTACTGTGGATATAATGAGTAAGTTTAGAATTAATAATTTTTAATTTAATTAGATGGTATGATATAAAATAGGGTAGCCCATAAAAAAATCTGAGCTTGTGGTCTGCTGGTAGGTGCCCCCCCACGCACAAAAGTGAAAGTTCGCCTATGGACCAGAGCCTGGTACAAGAGAAGAGTTCAGTCTGACACTAATAAAAACCCCAAAGAGCTCGGAAATGTTTAAAAGGAGAAGTTATGAGCAAATGTTTTTTATTCAATTAAAGTAATGCTGTTGATTCATTCTTTATAACCTCAACACAAGTTTAAAGTAGTTTATTAGAACTGTCCAGGACTAAGACCTGGTCCAAAGCAAATCAACACAAACAGTGAACAGTCTAGATCAGTGATCGACCGAGTGAATTTAACTCTATCAAAACAACACAAATTATCTTTAAAAAGGATGAAAAAGGCTGCATTCCATACATTTGGGGTACATATTATTTTTATTTTTTTATTAGGCCCGAGCCGGTGATGGCCGGGAGGGCCTATTGTTTTTGCTCGGATTTTTTTTTTTTTTTATCTTTATTGTGACCAAATGATCCTAAATTTGACCCAGTGAACATGCACAAAAAGTCATTATATTGGTCCCAGACTTCAAGCTCGGCAAAAATGGTATGTATTTGAAGACGCCAAAAAAATACGAAAATGACTCAGTGGCGACCTACAAAATCAAAATACATTGGGCCTATGGAAAGTGAAAGTAACTTTTTCCAACGTAGAAAAATGAAACTTGGTATATTCCATAGGACACCTCAGGGCAAACAGAAAAGTCAATGACAGTCACACCCTAAACTTAACAGGAAGTCCGCCATGTGGGGTGAAACGTGCTGCCCACTAAAATCGCACTTCTTGCGCAGAAAGATGCAAATCATTGTGTTTTAATCTAAATGGCCCCAAATTTGGTGAGTATCATCTAGACACGTGTGCCAACCAAAGTTGTGACTTTGTTGTTGATATCTTATCGGGTATGGGTGTGGCAAGCCTGTAACGAGGTGGCCATTTTGTGAAAATAAAACGTCTCTTAACTCTCAAACGCCTTCTCGGATCGAGTTGGACCCAAAAAGGCGTTTGTGCACATTCATGACCTGAACACAAAAATATGTAAATAAAAGGGTTATCTTTAGAAATGGCTCTCCAGCGCCCCCTACAAACTTATAATGGACCCAAGAATTTAGTTTGTCATAGAGACATAAAATTTGGTACACACATCTCTTATGTCATGACGAGCATAAAAGCCAATGACAACCACCCCTATCTATAAATGTGTTGCCATAGCAACGCCCCAAAAATGTGAAAAAGTCAATGGGAAGTGAAATTTTTAGTTTGTTGTAGGCAAATAAAACTTGGTACACACATCCACCATGGGCTTATGAACAAAAAGCCAATGGGGACCACACCCTATCACACACAGGAAGGCGGCCATTTTGAATTGAAAATGTGAACCGACTTAAAATACACCTCTTTTTAAAAGTACACAGAAAAAGCTGCTTCATTCCACAGACACCAAACTTGGGCAAAATGAGCTAAACACATGTATGTAAATGAGACAAGTGTTTTTCTAGACTTTTTGCTCGAGTTATATTTTTTTTATTATAATTCGGTATATATTTTTTATTATAATTTTTCTGTAAAATGATCCTCAATTTAACCCAGTAAACGAACAACTAAAAGTCATTTTTATTGGTCCCAGACTTCAAGCCTGGCAAAAATTTATGTATTTGAAGTCACTAAAAAAAAATACGAAAAATGACTCAGTGGCGACCCTACAAAAGTCAAAATACATTGGGCCTATGGAAAGTGAAAGTAACTTTTTCCAACGTAGAAAAATGAAACTTGGTATATCCATAGGACACCTCAGGGCAAACAGAAAAGTCAATGACAGTCACACCCTAAACTTAACAGGAAGTCCGCCATGTGGGGTGAAAGGCGCGGCCACTAAAATCGCACTTGCGCAGAAAGATGCAAATCATTGTGTTTTAATCTAAATGGCCCCAAATTTGGTGAGTATCATCTAGACACGTGTGCCAACCAAAGTTGTGACTTTGTTGTTGATATCTTATCGGGTATGGGTGTGGCAAGCCTGTAACGAGGTGGCCATTTTTGTGAAAATAAAACGTCTCTTAACTCTCAAACGCCTTCTCGGATCGAGTTGGACCCAAAAAGGCGTTTGTGCACATTCATGACCTGAACACAAAAATATGTAAATAAAAGGGTTATCTTTAGAAATGGCTCTCCAGCGCCCCTACAAACTTATAATGGACCCAAGAATTTAGTTTGTCATAGAGACATAAAATTTGGTACACACATCTCTTATGTCATGACGAGCATAAAAGCCAATGACAACCACCCCCTATCTATAAATGTGTTGCCATAGCAATGTCCCAAAAATGTGAAAAAAGTCAATGGGAAGTGAAATTTTTAGTTTGTTGTAGGCAAATGAAACTTGGTACACATATCCATCATGGGCTTATGAACAAAAAGCCAATGGGGACCACACCCTATCACACACGGGAAGGCGGCCATTTTGAATTGAAAATTTGGTCCGACTTAAAATACACCTCTTTTTAAAAGTACACAGAAAAAGCTGCTTCATTCCACAGACACCAAACTTGGGCAAAATGAGCTAAACACATGTATGTAAATGAGACAAGTGTTTTTCTAGACTTTTTGCTCGAGTTATATTTTTTTATTATAATTGGTATATATTTAGGCCCGAGCCGGTGATGACCGGGAGGGCCTATTGTTTTTGCTCGGATTTTTTTTTTTTTTTTTATCTTTATTGTGACCAAATGATCCTAAATTTGACCCAGTGAACATGCACAAAAAGTCATTATATTGGTCCCAGACTTCAAGCTCGGCAAAAATGGTATGTATTTGAAGACGCCGAAAAAAAAATACGAAAAATGACTCAGTGGCGACCCCTACAAAATCAAAATACATTGGGCCTATGGAAAGTGAAAGTAACTTTTTTCCAACGTAGAAAAATGAAACTTGGTATATCCATAGGACACCTCAGGGCAAACAGAAAAGTCAATGACAGTCACACCCTAAACTTAACAGGAAGTCCGCCATGTGGGGTGAAACGCGCCACTAAAATCGCACTTGCGCAGAAAGATGCAAATCATTGTGTTTTAATCTAAATGGCCCCAAATTTGGTGAGTATCAACTAAACACGTGTGCCAACCAAAGTTGTGACTTTGTTGTTGATATCTTATCGGGTATGGGTGTGGCAAGCCTGTAACGAGGTGGCCATTTTTGTGAAAATAAAACGTCTCTTAACTCTCAAACGCCTTCTCGGATCGAGTTGGACCCAAAAGGCGTTTGTGCACATTCATGACCTGAACACAAAAATATGTAAATAAAAGGGTTATCTTTAGAAATGGCTCTCCAGCGCCCCCTACAAACTTATAATGGACCCAAGAATTTAGTTTGTCATAGAGACATAAAATTTTGTACACACATCTCTTATGTCATGACGAGCATAAAAGCCAATGACAACCACCCCTATCTATAAATGTGTTGCCATAGCAACGTCCCAAAAATGTGAAAAAGTCAATGGGAAGTGAAATTTTAGTTTGTTGTAGGCAAATGAAACTTGGTACACACATCCACCATGGGCTTATGAACAAAAAGCCAATGGGGACCACACCCTATCACACACAGGAAGGCGGCCATTTTGAATTGAAAATGTGAACCGACTTAAAATACACCTCTTTTTAAAAGTACACAGAAAAAGCTGCTTCATTCCACAGACACCAAACTTGGGCAAAATGAGCTAAACACATGTATGTAAATGAGACAAGTGTTTTTCTAGACTTTTTGCTCGAGTTATATATTTTTTATTATAATTCGGTATATATTTTTTATTATAATTTTTCTGTAAAATGATCCTCAATTTAACCCAGTAAACGAACAACTAAAAGTCATTTTTATTGGTCCCAGACTTCAAGCCTGGCAAAAATGTATGTATTTGAAGTCGCTAAAAAAATACGAAAAATGACTCAGTGGCGACCCCTAGAAAAGTCAAAATACATTGGGCCTATGGAAAGTGAAAGTAACTTTTTCCAACGTAGAAAAATGAAACTTGGTACATCCATAGGACACATCAGGGCGAACAGAAAATGTATTACAGCCATATCGTAAACTCAACAGGAAATCTACTATGTTGGGTGTATGACCACCTAAATTGCACCCCTTGTGTCTAAAGGCTTTTCATCTAAACAGCTCCAAATTTGGTGAGTATCATCTAGACACGTGTGCCAAAAAAATTATCAATTTGTTTTTTGATAGATTTGTGGCTGTGGTCGTAATGAGTCTGTGAAGAGGCAGCCATTTCTTTGGGAAATAAATGCCATTTCCCAATTGCCAGGATCCTTCCTTTAGAGGAGGCCCTCCAGAGCCAAGGCTAGAGTCTTAGAAAACTCCTCAGAATCATTTGGAACTTGTAACCTTGTACTTTTAGACAAGTTATATTTACATTTTGCCTTTTTAAACAGGGGGGTGCAGCGATTCCTGAGTCATCTCAAATCTCCAGCCAGTACTTTGTTTTTCTCGCCTTAGCCCAAGCATAATCTATTATTTCCAAAGGTTCAGACAGCTCCCAGGAAAACCAGGGATTGTGGAGACCTTTAACTCTAAAGTTAGGTTACAAGGTGGTGTAGCAGGCCCAAGCAGTAGCACAGGCCCGGTTATTTGACATTACCGTGAAGTTTACGCTTTAAAGCACGAAATGAAATCCTCCGAGTGCATGTGTCCCCGCGGTCTCAAGGGAGGCGAGGGCCTTTATCGCCGCTTGCGGCTTTAATTTTATTTTATTTTTTTTTTTCAAACAAAAAAATACATAAAAAAGAAATTGACAACATAATTTGAAAAAGCCAAAAGAATCCATCAGAGTCAGTTCAAATATACGACTGTAGTTTAAATAAAGCACAAACTGATTTGATTGACTTTGACGTTGAAATAGACAAGTTAAAAGTAAACACTCCAGAGACTCACCTTTGTTCATTCCAGGTGTTATTCCAGGTGTTATTCCAGGTGTTATTCCAGGTGTTATTCCAGGTGTTATTCCAGGTGTTATTCCAGGTGTTATTCTAGGTGTTATTCCAGGTGTTATTCCAGGTGTTATTCCAGGTGTTATTCCAGGTGTTATTCCAGGTGTTACTCCAGGTGTTATTCCAGGTGTTATTCCAGGTGTTATTCCAGGTGTTATAGAGTTGTTCTCGTTCATCTCGGCTCACCTCGTTTTCAGGAAAAGAACAGTGACTGTCTCAGGTTCTCAGCTCAGTCTGAGTTTTATCAGATTAAAGTTTAATTAAAGTTTGATTAAACTTCCTCATTTTACTGAGAACTGACTCAAGAACAAGAACAAGGTTTTTAATAAGGTGTGAAAATGTTTTTATAAAGATGAGGACCTGCTGAGCTCTGTGTCATTGCTCTGTTACAGCTTTAGACTCTTCAACATTATTCAACGTTTTTGAAAATGACACAAAAATATAAGACAAATGCAAAGAAAAAACCACAAAAGAAACAGATAATTGATGCTGTGTTATTTAAATATAAAATTTCCCACATTTAAAATTCAAATTAAAAAAAGTTTAATACATAAAACTTTGTAAAGCTTTGTATTTTTCTCATGTTTTTATTTACAGACTTGTTTTTCACAGATGAATCTCACAGCGTCAGTAACACACATGGTTTTAAAACACAACAGGACACTTTACACCACCTCTGTCCAGAACCAAGGCTCTTAAATAAAGTGTTTTGGACAAAGCCATTGTTCACTGCAACAGACATCTTCTAACAACATTTGAGTTAGAATAGTTCGGTAAAGTTAGTATTTACAGGAAACAAAAATAGGCTGCCACATATTAGTTCAACTGTAATATTTATAATTTAATATTTTTGTAAATTACCTTTGTAAATGTAGACCTCAGAAAGAAAAGTCTTAAAAGTATATTTAAATAAACTTTTAAATGTGCTTCATCCACTCACTTTAGTTGAGATGACTTTAGATTACTTCTGTTCGTAAAGTAGTTACTTCTGGTATATTTTGTCTCTGATTGTGGCAGATATCGGTCTAATACGTCTGAAAAACACTGCTGCAGAAGTCGAGCAAAAAGGAAGCTTTAGAGGAAGTGTCAGAGAGATACCCACACACCAAACATTTACTGTCTTTTTATTTGATTTGGTCCGAGAACATTCTGATTACACTGAGCAATCAGAGCACAGAAGGTTTTGGGGGAGGGACCTTAAAATGAAATACTCTAAAACATAAGGTAATATAAGAAACCTTTATTAATAAGACTTTTGAATACTTGTAACAGAAAAAAGAATTAAAATGTTAAAAGTTGAATGGTCTGGTAACTTACACTGACTTTTAGCCATCTCTCTCTTTTTCTGTTTTCTTCCTCAAAACTCTTCACAGTGTGAAATATAAACTCTGTACCGAGTTCTTCAAAGTGTCATAGGAAGCTTGAAAAGCTCTAATTAAAAAAGGGAAGTGAGAGGCAGAAACTGTGGACAAAGAAATATGAAGAACTCGTCCAGTTTCAGTCCCAGTCCCTGTTTCTTAAACCATGGCTTCAAGTGAAAAGCTGCTGACAGAATAATGTCTACATGTGTTTTATACTGACATACAACATTTAATAATAATTAAAAACACACACAAATGACAGGACTTTGATGAACAGCTCAGCCCAGCACTGAAGCTATAATGCACTGTAAATATAATCATGTTGGACCCAGGGCTGCCCTTTGTCACCGGTCCTGTTCATTATCTTTATGGACAGGATTTCTAGGCGCAGCCAGGGGCCGGAGGGAGTCTGGTCTGGGGACCACAGGATCTCGTCTCTGCTTTTTGCAGATGATGTTGTCCTGTTGGCTCCATCAAGCCAGGACCTTCAGTGTGCACTGGGACGGTTTGCAGCCGAGTGTGAAGCGGCTGGGATGAGGATCAGCACCTCCAAGTCTGAGACCATGGTTCTCAGTCAGAAAAGGGCGGCTTGTCCCCTTCAGGTTGGTGGAGAGATCCTGCCTCAAGTGGAGGAGTTCAAGTATCTTGGGGTCTTGTTCACGAGTGAGGGGAGGAGGGAACGTGAGATTGACAGACGGTGCAGCTTCTAGAGCAGCCTTTCTCAAAGTGGGTGCCGCGGCACACTGGGGTGCCCCCTGACTGTGTCAGGGGTGCCGCCAAAAAATTACGTAGGCTAAAAAAAAAAATGCTTTCGCGTTGGCTTGCACTGAGCCAGAGACAGGCGCGCTCAGAGCTGTCATATATCACAACTTTTCTGAACTGCGCCTGCAGCGGCGATGGCGGCGCCCATTGTGCATACAGCTCAACTAACGCGATCGTTATAAAGGTGTTTAAACGACAAACACTTACACTTGTATATATTTGACAATCGGAATATCAGAACTGAGATTTTCAAGCCTGACGTATATCAAGAACAAGTACAGGGACTGAGGACTGTGGACCAGGAGCTCCGTGTCTGCCTCTCATCCATACCTGCCAGGATAGGGCGGCTGTGTGCGTCGCACCAGGCTCACGTCTCTCATTGATTGTGGTCACCCCCACCCCCGGTTTGTGTGAGCGCGTATGTGCGCTGCATGCGCGCATGTAGATCTTTCTCCATCTCTCGTTGCGGATTATTTTTTGTGTGTGTGGGTGTGTGTGCATGCACATATAGCACGGATGAAAACAAGCACTATATGGAAAAACATTCCTGCTTATCTCTGTTGCATGGAACATGGATCTTTTTCTTATCGTATTGTATCTGATTTTATTTATTTTTGTTATGTCTGCCCCTTTTTTATTTAATTTTAACTGCATCCTGCACTTCAGTTTAGTTCTCCTGGTCAGGATTTGTTGTTGGGTTCTTGTATTGTGCGGTCCACCTCTTACGGTTTTATGGCATTTGTGTCTCTAATTAATTATTTTGTGAATTACTTTGCAAACCAGTGTTTTTAAAGGTGCTATTAAGTTGTTATTATTATTGTTATTGTTTTTTACAGTTCGTATTATGCTCTGTTCATTACTGTCCTGTCTAAATAAACAGGACATTTGCATTTAAATTTGGGTTATGCAGTGTTTTTAAATTATATTTTAAACTGGGGTGCCTTGAAATTTTATGCATTTTTGAAAGGTGCCCTGACTGAAAAAAGTTTGAGAAAGGCTGTCCTAGTCTGTCCTGTGATTGGCCGCTGTATACCCATCCAGATATAGTCCTGCCCCGCCCCCGCCTGAAGATGGGGCTCTGACAGGGGCCGGCAGATTTTCAGATTTTCCACAGCTGTCCAAGAAGCTGGTTCAAAAATATATTTTACACAATGCGTCTGTAATCCTAGAAAATGTCTTGGTCCAGATGAGCTCCGCCTGTTGAAGACCATTATTTTCTGTTTCTGATGAAACTGAGACAAAGTGATTGAATTTTTCAGGACTCGTGTTCTGAAGTCTGTGCCAGAATAATGCTTCTTCTTTGGTTGTTTTGAACTGAATATGTTTTAAAACTATAAAGGATTGTAAATATTAAATCAGATTTTCTATTTTGTACTGAATTATGTTTTTAGTCTGGACCTCAGGAAGACTCACTGATCACTTAGACTTTCAGCGAACGAACAGGGGCCATGTAAATAAACAAACAAACACACAAAAGAGCTGGTTATTGATTCCAGTCATCACCAAAAAACGACTCACTCGCCTCATTCTCCAAGGTTCTGAGGCAGAGACAGAGAAAGACGTGACCTTAGCTCAGTAAGAGAATGGTTCAGAAATGTAACTGTTAAAGAAAAGAAGACGTAGGTCCTGCTGCAGAACAACAGGCTGTGAGTTTCCAGCTCTGAAGGACATTAATTATTCTAGACTTCTGTCCCGAGCTTTAAGTATCGTCAGTGACACGAGAGAACATCCTGCGAGTGAATGATTTAACCTCCTTCAGAGAAACGTTCGTTTATATTCATATTTATCTGTTTACATTTACATTTATTCATTTATCTGACGCTTTTATCCAAAATGACTTACATTAAGCTTCTATTCACCAGTGTTACAGCTGGAACACCACAAGTGTCTTGCCCAAGGACACAACGACAGTATGAACTGTGGGGAGAGTGGGAATCGAACCACCAACCTTCCAGTTGAAGTTCGGTTGAATTCTGTTTCGTATTAGAGTTTGATTCAGCACTTAAAAGTTTCGTCTCCAAAAAGTCAGCTTCCATATTTATTGGAGCCAAATAAAACACTGGCCAAGGGCCGCATTTGGCCCCTGGGCCTTGAGTTTGACGTATGTGCTGTAAAATGTTTTATACAGAAAACAAAACTAGAACCAAAGTGTTTTTAATGTTACTGTTGATGTTTCTTTAATGTTGTCCAGCAGAGGGCGCCAGAGTCTGACAAATTAGTTTTGATTAATGTGTGATTATCTACAAAACAGTTCTCACACAGAACTTAACAATATTTAAATCTAGGACAGGGACTGTGTTCAGGCTCCTGTCACGGGCCCCTAACTTCATCCTGCTGCCAGCCTCTTTCCTGCTCTTCCTCTGGTGCTTTATCTTTCTATTAAATATACATCTTCACGACACAATAAGAGAGTGCTGGGCTCAGTTTAAACAAATAAAAAGCAAAACATTAAATGGCCTGTGTTTGTCTCGTGTGTTGGAGACTCATCCTGTGTTTGTGGCCACTTTGGGTCCTGGATCTAGTCCTGGAACTGACTCTGTGGCCTTATGGACCTTTTACTTGTTGAATGTTGAACATGAACAGATCTGCATTTACACTTGTCTTTGGGCTTAGCGCCCAACGTAACTTAACCTCACTTTATCTATCAGTGTCGTCCAGGGACGGTTTTTATGTCTTAGACCAGGTCTTATTGAGTCGTTCACTGAAAATCAATTTCATAAATAAAACAACAAATGGTAAGACACCTATAAAAATATTATAATATTGTATATTGTAGCTTTAGATATGACATCATTTACAATCATTTACATTTACGTTAATTGTATGGACCGTAATAAAGCACTATATATAATGTATTAAAGTAAAAGAATCTTACAAACACAGAAAAACCTAAACACAATAGATCACTACAATATTTAGGTCAGAGATGTAGAGGCTGAACAGGTCTGACATTGTGAGTGGGACGTTCCGTGGAATTCAATATAAAATAATGAATAAATGACTCCAGTAATGCAGAGTAATAAAAAATGTTCTGAAATGCAAGAATAAACAAGTAAATATTTTTATTTAATGTCATCTTTCTGGTCGTCTGTTCTGTTTTGAAAAATGTCTTGTTTACAAAGTACAACTGATCCAAAGCTCTGTCTATATATATATAAATATAAAAATAAATATATAAATATATAAATATAAAAATATAAAAATAAATAAATATATATATATATAAATATAAAAATAAATATATAAATATATAAATATAAAAATAAATAAATATAAAAATATATTAATGTATAAATATATAAATATATATAAATATAAAAAAATAATAAATATATAAATATAAATATATAAAAATATATAAATAATATAAACACATTCTTTTCTCTGTGTTTGTGCCTTGTCCACACTTAAACAGAGTTTTCAGGCAAAACTATTTTTATACTAGAAGTGAAGATTAACTGCGCTGACGTTACGGCTGTCGATGTGTGGAGCATGTTTCTACGCTTCTCTGGCTCTGTTAGAACTAACTACACATCACTGTGAACCTAGACTTATTACATCCCTTCAGTCTGTTGCACTCATTAGATCCACCACATGGATCCATTTTTCTGTTTTTATTGTAAAGACACTTTAAACACTTCCACCTCGTCGTCTGTGACACTCATCAATCACTTTTGGGTCAGACTCTTTCTGTCGAAACCAAACCCCTGCACATGCTCTGAATGTTCCTGTTTTTAAGTTTACCGCCATCTTGTGGTGAAGAGAACTGTTTCATGTGTTTAAGGCGTCTGGACAGAGAAAAGAAATCTCAGTTTATAAAAATATCTGTGAGGTCTGTTACATGGGAACTTTATAAAAAATGGGCAGATGTTTTGATCGAATGGGATTTATTTATGAGTGCATTGTCCTGATGTTTGTTCGGTGCTTTTTAAAAAGAATATATAAAAATACACAAATACATTGTGTTTAAAACCAGAGGAAACTATGCCTTCTGTCGATTTAAAAAAAAGAATAAAATGAAAAGGAACGTGGTCAGGGGCTGATATCTGTTTTCTGATATCACTGATCTCAGGTCTGCTCTGGAAAGAAGACAGAGATGGTTTAAAGAGGAGGAACTAACTTTTTCACCCGTCTTCACTTTAAATGTGAAATCCTTCCTCTTTTGTGCATTAACAAAGTGGGCTTCACTCAGATAACTGCTTTTTTTCATCTGAAACGAGTCTCATCATGAAGCTCTGTCAGTTTTTGCTGCTGTTGTTCGGTGAGTACACTCAGGATAAACGGCTCTAGCTCTCGATGTTACATTAACTGTTTCTGTTTCACAGTGCTGTGGGACAGAAAACCTGGACTCACTGAAGCAAAGGCTCCAGTTTTTAAAGCCGTGGAAGGAGGAGAGAAATCAATCCACTGTCGGTCTTATAAAAATCTGAAAGTAAACAAGAGGAAGTTCTGTAAAAACGACTGTAATGAAGAAGACATTTTGGTGGAGACCTCAGGAAACAAACAGGAGAACGGCAGATACAGCATCAAACACGAGAAAAAAGAATCACCTCCACTCGATATTATCTATGTGAAAATCACAAACCTGACCCGGTCCGACTCTGGACGATACCGGTGTTTTTGGGAAGCTCCAGAAAAAAGTTCTTACTCAGAATTTATAATCGAAGTCTTAGAAGGTGAGTGTTTATTTATTTAAAACGATATATCTGTTAATCTTAACATTTATATTTAGTCATTTAGCAGACGCTTTTATCCAAAGGGACTTACAAGTGAGGAAAACAATGGAAGCAATTTTAACAACACAAGGTACAAAAAGCATAAGTGCACAAAAAACTAGTCAGTTTAAGCCCAGCACCGTTTACAAAGCTATGGATAAGAAAGTATTTTTTTTTTGTTTTTTTGCTTTTTAAGAGAAGGAATCGATAGAAAGGAAGTAGGACTCAGTGTTTGTCAGTCAGGTGTTGATGGAAGAGATGTGTTTTCAGGTGTTTTTTAAAGATGGCTACAGAATCTGCTGATCTTGTAGCAGCAGTAGAACATTCCACCAATGTGGAACAGAGCCAGAGAAGACAAGACAAGACATTTATTTTTGTATAGCCCAATATCACAACAACAGTCGCCTCAAAGGGCTTAACAGACTGCACTAGACAACATCCCCTGTCCTTAGACCCTCCATCAGGGTCAGAGGAAAAACTCCAAAAAAACCAACCGGGAAAAAAGAGAAACCTCAGGGAGAACCACAGAAGGAGGGATCCACTCCCAGGACGGACAGGCCGTGCAGGAATGTGTCCAGGACTGTTGAAAAATACATAGAAATACACAAACATTTTCACAAATAAAAACATTTATATTGGCAGTGTCCAGTGTCCACTCTGAGTGTGCAATAGTGGGGAGGGGGTTACCTACAGCTACAACCAGTGTAAACCTGTATCTACAGCTACGACCAGTGTAAACGTGTACCTACAGCTACAACCAGTGTAAACGTGTAGCTACAACCAGTGTAAACGTGTACCTACAGCTACAACCAGTGTAAACGTGTATCTATGATCAATCAGTCTCCATACGTTTGGTGAAATAAGTATGTTTTGAGTTTTCTTTTGAAAACTTCAACAGAGTCAGCTCGCCGCACTTCCACCGGGAGCCCATTCCATAAAAATGGGGCTCTATAAGAAAAGGCTCTGTAGCAGACTTCTTCTTTACTCGAGGAAGTTGAAGGAGGCCAGCGTCCTGAGAGCGAAGGGTACGAGCTGGAGTATACCGGGTGATGAGGTCAGATAGGTCAGAGGGCGCGCGTCCACAAAGGATTTTATATGTTAACAAGAGAACTTTGAAATCAGCTCTAACATGAATAGGAAGCCAATGTAATGAAGCCAGGACCGGAGTAATGTGATCAAACTTCCTGGTCTTTGTTAAAAGTCTGGCGGCTGTATTTTGGACCATTTGTAGTCTGTGAGTACTTTTCCTCGGCAGTCCAGAGAATAACGCATTGCAGTAGTCCAGCCTGGATGTGACAAATGCATGAATGAGAATTTCAGCATCAGCTAAAGAGAGGCAGGAGCAAATTTTTGAGATATTCCTCAAGTGAAAAAAGCCTAGTTTTGTGACCTCACTAATGTGCTGCTGCAGTGATAGTGTGGAGTCAAAAATGACACCAAGGTTCCTCACAGTGTTGCCGTGCTCCAACACACAGTTGTTGATCGAGACAGTAAGATTGTTGAACTTGTGCCGATGACTGGCAGGACCAATTAACAAGAGCTCTGTTTTATCCGAGTTCAAATGGAGGAAGTTTTGAGACATCCATGTTTTAATGTAAACGAGGCAGGCCTCTAGACGCTTGATGTCAGTAGTATTATTCGCTTTTATTGGTAGATACAGCTGTGTATCATCGGCATAACAGTGGAAGTTTACTCCATAACTTCTGATGATTTGTCCCAATGGTGTAACATAAAGTGAAAAAAGTATGGGACCAAGCACAGACCCTTGTGGCACACCGAATTTCACTGGTGCCGTGGAGGAGAAGGATGTATTAAAAGAGACAAAATGAGACCTATCACAAAAATAGGATTCTAACCAAGCAAGAGCAGAGCCAGAGATGCCAAACACATTCTTTAGTCTGTTGATTAGCACTGCATGATCAATCGTGTCAAATGCAGCGCTGAGATCTAGCAATAACAGTAAAGCCGATGAGTCCTCGTCAATCTGAAGGAGGAACTGTCCCAAATAGAAACCTGGGGTTTGCCGGTTTTCTCTGATTAGAGATGAGAAATAAGCCGTCTTTGCAGTGCTGAGGGCGTGCTTATAGGTGTTTACACACAAACACCACTTTTGATAATTTAGATTAGTTTTTGACTTGCACCATATGCGTTGAAAACTCCTGCAGGCCTGTTTTAAAGCCCGGGTTTCCTCGTTATACCATGGTGTAGGTCGTCTGGTTGGTCTGGGCTTTGTCCTGAGGGGTGCCACTGAGTCAGTGATGGCCGAGAGGGCTGCATGGACCTCCTTTGTGTAGGCTTCTATTGAGTTTCCAGGTGGAGTTAAATTAGGAAGAACATCTGTCAGCCGTGTGGCAAACATTTCCATTGCAGCCGCGCTAAAATTCCGTGTAGACACTACGCAATTGTTGGAATTTGAGGGGAGTCTATAACTAATCTCAAATTCCACCAGTGAGTGATCTGAAACAGCAGATGAAAGAGAGGAGACAAAGAGATGGGAGACATCTATTCCCCGAGCCAAAACAAGATCCAGATAGTTTCCACTAATGTGTGTGGGCTCATGAACAAACTGGTTGAAAGACAGGGTTGTAAGCAGTGATTGAAATGCTCTGGCCAGAGGATCACACTCCTTATTTAGATGAATATTAAAGTCACCAACTAGAAGGATGTTATCAGCGTGGGTTATTAAGTCTGAGAGGAAAACTCCAAACTCATCCAAGAAAGAAGAGTAGGGACCCGGAGGGCGATAGACTACAGCTAAATAAAATGGCTTCCTTTCATTAATTTGAGAAGGAATATGTTTGATGAGTAACACTTCGAATGAGTTAAATTTTGGCTGTGATGATGGACCTGTAAAGCAAAATGCAGCTTTATGAATGGCTTCAACACCACCACCCTGTTTCGACGTGCGACCTACCTGTGCATATGCATAATCAGGGGGAGAGGCTTCATTTAGTGGCAGAAAAACATTGGGCCTAAGTTTCAATGTTGCAATGGTTTCAAGACTTGAACCATTGCAACGCCATTCCAGAGACACCCATCGCCCTGAGAGAGGACAGGAGGATGTGATGATTAACAGTGTCAAAAGCAGCAGACAGATCCAGTAAGATGAGTACAGATGACTTGGATGTTGCTTTTGCCAGTCTCAGAGCTTCGATGACTGAGAGCAGGGCAGTTTCGGTGGAATGTCCGCTCTTGAACCCAGACTGGTTCTGGTCCAGGAGGTTGTTCCGTGTGAGAAAGGATGAGAGCTGAGTAAACACAACTTGCTCCAGAGCTTTGGCAATGAAGGGAAGGAGGGAAACCGGTCTGTAGTTTTCAAGCAGAGTAGGGTTAAGAGTGGGTTTCTTCAGTAGTGGTGTGATGCGGGCCTCTTTGAAAGCTGTGGGAAGGACCCAGTGGAAAGAGATGAGTTGATGATGTGGGTGAGAGCAGGCACGACAGATGGAGAGATGGCCTGAAGGAGATGTGTGGGGATGGGATCCAGCGGGCAGGTAGTCGGGTGGTTAGAACTAATGACCTTGGAAACATCTGCTTCAGTTAGAGGAGAGAAGGAAGTGAGCAAACACATATCAGGGGTCTGAATGAGCTCGACAGGTGGTAAGAGATAGATGTAAGAGGGCATAAGTTGTCCAAGCAGGATGTAAGCGTGGAGCACAGAGTGTCGGTGGCGTAAACAGATGAAGAGACTCACAGGTCGTACAGCTCAGACACTTTTCAAACAAATCGAAGTAGTTCTAAAGTCACTTCAGTTTAAAATGATCTCCATGTGAGCCTGTAGAAACACAGAGTGCTTTTATTCAGGCCTGTCTAAGGGTGCACTCACACTGGCCACACGTTTCACACATTTGAACCGTGTGGACTAATAAAGGCCTCAGTGCTGTGCCTGGGCCCGGTGCACTCTTTACATTACATTCATATACAATTAAAAGGTCAAAGGTCAGAGTGGATAGCACTCCCGCCTCACACCAGGACGGCTCTGGAGTGTAGGTTTCCTTTTTTATTTGGACACAACATAACCAAGGGATCAACAATCCACTAAATCAATAGAACGTTATCAGAAATATAGAATTGTCCAAATAAGAGCGAAATACTTATTTAATCTCAACCCTTTTTACCTCAAAACAAAGAGATTCCACTTTCCTTCAGTTATGATTGTTTATTGAGTCAAAGGCCTTTTTTAAATCAAGAAATAATGCAGTAGTTATTTGTCTTTGATCAATACAATCTGTCATTTCTTCAACTGAATTAAAGCCAGTGTTGTAGATGGTTATTGACTGTCGTGTAGGAGATTGTGTTTTTCTATGAATTTATTCTTATACAGTAAAGTTTTTCTAAACTGTTTGAGGTGGTCTGTGTCTGTTTTAAATGATGTATGAATGTGTGTCTGAGCATTAGACCTGATCTCAGTCTGGAGTTCAGCGCAGGTCTGAACAGAACCTTGAATAACTCTGGTTCTTTGTCTTTGTTTTTGTTGAACAGCACCGAAGGATGGAAAACCTGCTCTCACTGAAGCAGAGACTGTTCCAGTTTATACAGCGACTGAAGGAGAAATCTTTAAAATAAGCTGTTTGTTTTCTTTTATTGGAAACAAGAAGATGTTCTGTAAAAAAGACTGTGGTGAAGACGTTTTGGTGGAGACTTCAGGAAACAACCAGGAGAACGGCAGATACAGCGTTAAATATTCCAATTATTCTGACATGAGTGCAGTTGCTGTGAAAATCATAAATGTGAGCAGGTCTGATGCTGGACCCTACCAGTGTGTTCTGGACAAGAGCGTATTTACATTTTGGATTAATGTAACCTTTGGTAAGTGTTTGTATAAATGAAGATGTTGATCCCAGAGATATAAGGTTTACCTGAGTCTCTCTTTTCCACAGCTTCTTCACCTGCACCATTTACTGAGAGTCCACCTGAGGTCCCACCTGCTTCTTCACCTGCACCATTTACTGAGAGTCCACCTGAGGTCCCACCTGCTTCTTCACCTGCACCATTTACTGAGGTCCCACCTGAACAGAGCCTAGCAGCTCCTTCAGGTAATTATTACATTCACACGTCCTCACACAGTTTCTGTAAAAACTGCTGGGCTTTTCCTCTAAAGTCGTTCTTTTCATGGAGATACCAACAGGAACCATAAGTGTTACTGGCACTGGCAAATAACACTCGGTGTAAACCACAGTGTGACAAAAACAAGACCCTGTCTCTGTTCAAACTGTAAAAAGACCAGGACTTGTCCCTGATTGGTCCAGCTTCTGCAGGGACTGTTCCAGTGTCATTTTTAAAGGAGACTGTCCCACATTGAAGCTCTTTGTCCCAGGTCCAAACAAATGTTTCTCAGTTTTTAACAGTAACTGTTCTATTCATTTTCTTCCCCTTAGTCCTGTTAGGGGTCATGTGACTGGAGCCTATCCCAGCAGCTTTGGGCCTGAGGTTCACCCTGAACAGTGGCCAGTCACAGGCCTGACATTTAGAGACGGACAGTGTTAATTTGCCACATGCACCCCACAATATATATTTTATATATAAAGAATAAGACCTGATTTGATAATGAAGCACTGTTGGAGAATGTCATCACTGGGGGTTTGCTGTGAAGAGGGGCTAACACTGCCCAGGCTCATGAACCTGTAGTGTTCTGTGGGTCTTTAGTAGAACTGACAGCTCAGACACTTAAAATGACTTCAGTTAAAATCCTCTCCATTCACATGAGCCTAAAGAAGTGAGTGCATTCTGCACATGTTTCTGTTTCTGCAACACATAGCAACAGGAACCATAAGTGTTACTGACACCAAATAACACTCGGTGTAAACCACAGTGACAAAAACAAGACCCTGTCTCTGTTCAAACTTTAACATGAGCTGCTAAAGATGGAGGATGTGGATTTAATAAATGCAAAACAAAAGTTAATTAAAACCAAACACATGGACCTAAAAAGTCTCAGATGTCACTGTAAGTCCAAAAGCCACTTCCTTGTGTTATCTCAACATGGTCTTGTGTGTTTTCTGCAGAACACTTCTATTTGCTGTTGGTTATTGTAGTCGCTGTGGCAATAATTCTAACAGTGGTTTCACTGATCGTCTACAAAAAGAGAAGATCCAGAAACGGTGAGAAAACAGACTTATCCCTGGCCACAGTTACACAGACTCTGACAATTCTGACGCAGCAAACTAAGTTAAGAGTCGTAACAGACTGTAGGTCTGATGTGGAAAAAGCACATTTACTACAAAAAGAGAAAAATGTCAAACATGCTTGTATTTTGTATAAAACTAATCTTTGTTTATAATATACTGTGCTGTAATTATGTTTTAACTCAGACTCTAATAAATGTTTTAACAGATCAGAGAACTACAGAGAACGTAAGAGACTCTGAGGCAGAGGTGACTATTCCTTTCACAAACACAGCTCTTTAATGTGACCAGAACATTTGACAGATTTAGGCTTTATTCTTCAGGAGAACAATTACGAGAACATCTGTCCACGTCCGACCTCTGAACCTGGAGAATCCACTTACCAAAGCCTCATTCTGACCGACATGGACCAACCCTACAGCAGCGTCTCATTAGGCCTCGAGCACAAGTCTCACGATCAGGAGTCTTAGGCCTGATCCCACTGCAGCTGTAGACACAGCAGGTCTATAGAATATATCATATAATCATTCATTAATTCTCTTCCACTTAGTCCTGTTAGAGGTCATGGGTTCACTCTGGACAGGGTTAACACACACTGACAGAGAACCAACAGTAACACCACCTTCTTGTTGTGTGTGTGCTAACCTCTCTATCTCTGTGCACCCTACAATATATATCATATTTTTGAAAATAAAAATGATAACACAAAAACCTTTCTTTTACTCACAGTTAGTGTTTGGGTGAACAAAAATGTATTGTCAAACAACTGTGTTTACTCTTTTTAAATCATAATGACAAAATGACCCTGATTAAAAGTTTACATAGCCCAGTTCTTAATACTGAGTATTAAATCTTTAACATCAATGACACTTAAAGTCTTTTTTGGTATTTGTGGATGAGGCTCTTTATTTTCTCAGATGTAAAGCTGCTCATTCTTTTTGTCAAAAAGCCTCCAGTTCCTGTAAATTCTTGGGCTGTCTTGTTTGAACTGCACGTTTGAGATCTTCTCAGAGTGGTTTAATGATACTGAGGTCAGGAGACTGAGGCCTGTCCAGAACCTTCACTTTCTGCTGCTGTAGACAATGACAGGTCGACTTGGCCTTGTGCTTTGGATCTTTGTCGTGTTGGAACGTCCAAGTACGTCCCATGTGCAGCTTCTGGGCTGATGAGTGCAAATGTTCCTCCAGTATTTTCTGAAAATACACACACACACAGACACAGACATACAAACACACAGGCATACAAACACACAAACACACACAAACACACACAGACACACACAAACACACACACACACACAGTGTCAGAATACATGTGGTGTTTAATAAAAGAGAAAATTAACACTGATGAGGACAACTATGTCTTATGAAGTTAGAGCAGAACATGTTGCAGTGAAGTGTGGTGTAATATTTTATATGTTATGTGTTTTAACTATGAAGACTCAGTTAGTTATTCATTTAAACATATTAATATAAAAGACCTAATGTCAGACACACACAGGAAGGACCAGATAAAGACGCAGGTGTCTGTCATCGGAGGAGACACAGGAAGGGAGAGCCCGAGGAAGAGTCCTCAAGGCCTTACAGGATGATATCAGAAAGTTAATAATGAACTTCAAAGCTTTACAGAAAGAGTTATTACTTTACTGATATCAAAACTGTATAAAAGCTTACCGTATTTTTCGCACCATAAGACGCACCTGGTTTTTAGAGGAGAAAAATAGGAAAAAAAATATTCTGAACCAAATAGTGTAATAAAATATTTAATAAAGTATAACAGAATAATATTTGAATTATATGACTGGAGTGAAGGGCATGCGCACTGCTGTGTACTGTAACACCGCCTACTACATGCTATCCTCCAATAGCAGAGTATGTGAGCGGTGCGGAGTGGGAGCGGAGCGAGGAGCGGAGTTGTGTGATGTTGCCAGGTGCGAGGAGCGGATTTTTTAAATGTTGGAGCGTTGTGATTTTCTCCCGCTCCGAAACGCTCCACTATCGCTCAATTACCAATCACGAGCCAGGAGTCCCAGGACCAAACCACTGTCAGGAGACGGAGGGGGACTC
The DNA here is from genome assembly GCA_024416835.2 of Perccottus glenii. Taxonomy (NCBI): domain Eukaryota; kingdom Metazoa; phylum Chordata; class Actinopteri; order Gobiiformes; family Odontobutidae; genus Perccottus; species Perccottus glenii. Next base: position 401,372 of record CM044562.2, on the reverse strand, counting down.
AAAATGTTTCTAATCATATTTTGCATTTGTTTGCATTTGTATTGTTTATTAGTACTTTCACAAACATTTATATAAAGTACTGCGTATTCGTTTTACACTACATGCATCTTCTGATCAGACACTGGTGTTATTAAAAAATAAAATTTAAAAAAATTTAAAAAACCCTGGAGCGAAAACGAAGCGAGACGTAAAAGGACGGAGTGGGGGAGGGAGCGAGGAGCGGAAAACAGTACACCCAGAGCGGAGCTTGAGCGGAGTAATTATGAAATACTTTGAGCGTGGAGCGCAAATTCTTCCCGCTCAGCTCCGCTCACATACTCTGTCCAATAGCATACGGCGGTGACACAGTACAGCAGCATCGCGCCTTCCTGCACACATCGGCTTCCGTAAGGAAGGTGAGGGAGGACCCGCTGCCGCTCTGCCACTACGGTAAGGCAAGGCGACACGGGGGAGGGGGGGGGGGGCGCTGCCACTCTGCCAGTATCTCAGTGGACTATTGAGAAGCCTGGACACGGGCGGGGAGGGATGATGCAGTTTCCAGGGACACGGAAGGTCCCGGGGACCCGCTGCCGCTCTGCAACTCGGAGCGGCAGTCTTATGGTGCCTGCGTCTTAAGTGCCTGCGGACCATAAGACGCAGGCACTTTTCCTCCCACTATTTGGTGAAGAAAAAGTGCGTCTTATGGTCCGAAAAATACGGTATGTCTACTGTTCAAACATCAGTCGAGCTGGGGAACCTACTCGGGTCGTTTATTGTGTTGGTTGTGAACAATAAAGACTCTATGGCCTTGGATCTGGTGTTGCGTTCATAACTTACTCCATACATTAGTGCCAAAGACTGAGGAGTCAGTTTTGACACTACAGAAGCTGAGGCTATAATCACAAGGGCTGTGGTAAAAAAAAAAAAAAAAAACGGTTGCTTGTTGCTGAGTAAACTTAAAACATCAGCACTTATGTCCAACATAACCAAAAGAAAATGGTCATGTCCAGCTTTTATTTTGAAAGTGTATTTTTGTTTGTGTGTTTGTTTGTGTTCCTTCTTTAAAAAGAACTGTACTAGTTTACCTTTCTACATTTAAAAGACAACCTTAATCAAGTAAATATTTAGACTCTAACTTATTTTCAGTTGGAGTCCTAACTTAACTTGGGTCCTGCCTTTTCTTACATAAATATATAACGTATAGATTAAGATTTAGAAAACACTGGTAAGCTCCTTCTGCTGGAATAATTCTGCATCATAAGAGGAAGGGATGTAAGCAAGAAAAGTGCATAGTGGGATAAAGGCAACTTTATGGTCGGTGGTGGGATCAGGGACCAAGGCAGCTCCCTCAGGCTCCATCCAGGGGCCCCAAACGGCGGCTCGGCCCTCCGCTCCCTCTTCGTCCGAGATTTATAGTTTGAAATTATTTGGGCAGGATTTGGGTTGGTTTCAGGTGGTTTTAGATTAAATACAAAATACTCACTTCATAATAATGTTAACATGAGACTTTAGTTTGAGTTTTCTTCCACATTTTTATTTTCTTTTTTTCTGTTTATTTTACTGTACTAAGTAATTCTTCTTACCAGTTTGTTTCTTGGTTATTTTATTATTTTATAAACATGCTTTGACATTAAAAACAGAAGATCTTTAGGTAAAGTATTAAAGGAAAGTGTAGCCTGTAGATGAGTTGGTGTAAAGTCACAGCTTTTAGGAAGTTCAGTATGGGCTAACAGTTCCTCAGGTTTTCTGTAAAACATGATATTTTTAAAACCGAATGAGGTCATTTGAGGTCAGACCAAGTCCAGTGCATGATCCAACAGTTACAGATCTAAAATACAAAGACCAAAGGTCAGAGGTCAAACTCACCCATTCGGACTTGGGAGTAGGTGAGGTCACCCTCCCTCAACTTCCAAAACAACATTAATGTTTGGCCCTACATCACAGAACTGTGTCAGAATAAAATCTTTTTGTGCAGCAGATTGTGATTCATATTGAATTTTACTGCAGTTTGGAAATATTCATAGTCCAATGTGAATCTTAGATGACTTTTCATCAGTTACATTCACCTGCTGCTTTTGGAGCTGAGCAGTGCTTATGTTGACCTGAGAGTAGGTCACACCTTCCTCCTGCGAAGAACCAGCCTGTGCCACAAATAAAGAGGTTTTTTTAAAAAGCACTTCTTCTAATTCCTGCTCGTATGCAACCATTGTATATATCCTGCACTTGCTGCTATTGCACTTCTGGTTAGACCTAAACTGCATTTCGTTGCCTTGTACCTGTACTTGTGTAATGACAATAAAGTTCAATCTAATCTAATCTAATTCTTTAAAAAGAAATTGTGTTGTTGTTTGTGTCCATATTGTCTAATTAAGTGTTTTGTTATTGACACATTATGACACAATGTCTTTGCATAAACATATTCTGTTCCTTGTTCAGATCACAGTCGATCCAGACGTATCATTATATCATTCGTTTTACTCACCTACTGCTTTGGGGGCAGTGCTTATGTTGACCTGAGGGTAGGTCACACCTTCCTCCTGCGAAGAACCAGCCTCTGAAACAAGTGCTTATCTTTATTGGACTTTATGAACAAAACATTACATTCTTATAAAGAATCAACAGGTTTGACTTCCAAAAATGTACGCATTTAAAATTGTAATATTTTGGTCATAATTATAATTCTTGGTAGTAGACCATTTGTTTGAAGGCCTACATTTTCAGGTGATTCAGGTGCTGTGCCTGTGTGACTCTCACTCTCAGTCTCTTGACATTTCTGAATGATGCCTCTCGCTCTCATCATTATCTCAGTTCTAGAGGGAGGACCACACCTCATCCTGATGTTATTAGGACTAACTAAGTCCTAAATAAGGAAAAACTAGATGTGCGTCCTCTTTCCACTTTTTTTCCACTAAAATATTTATAAATATTTGTACCAAACACTACTTGAAAGTTGAAAATCCTTTTTATCAGCATAAGTAGGCTGTGCTGTGCATTTAAATGAAACAGTTACAAGTGCACACAATTACTTCATGTCATTCAACCACAGCAGGTTCAATGGTGGCCCTCGGAGAACTTGGTGTCTTATGCACAGAGCGTGTTGAACCCGGGATGGTGGGGCGGCCCTGCTCATCTTCCTCAACTTCAGTGTTATAGTGTTATTTCAGAATGCAGCAGCAGAATTGTGTACTTTCTGTGAACTCTGTGCCATGTTCAGTGGACTCTGTATGCCCTTGTGTCTGTTTGGGTGTGTGCCTCTAAACTTCCTGTTCTCTGCTCACAGACACAGAAGTGGACCTTTATTTTAGCTTCCTGATTCTAAGGCTATTTAGATTTAAACTCTTGGTTCTCATTTACACTTAACACTCCGCTCCCTCTTCGTCCGAAGGGTAGTTGTCCTTGCTGTACACGTGAACAGCGACCGGGGACAGCGCAGTGTTGTAGTCTAGATCTTCAGCTACACAAAGGAGAAGAGGGCCGTCAGGGGTCAACCTGTCTGGCCCCTCCGTCTTGTCCTCTACTTGGGGGGGGGGGCTGGCCCTGTAATCCCTAGGATTCTTGGAACGCCCCACCTGCTGGTCCCAGACATACTCTGCGCTGAGGGAGATTTGACGGCTGACAGAGTACCTGAGTTCCTGAGTTCCCCCTCTGGTCCGATAGGGGCTCCACCATTAATCATGATCACAGGCCCTATCGACGGCCTGTGCCATCCTAAATATTAAGGAGTCGCGGGTTCCTGCCTTTTTGTCCGCTAAACTTCTTTCCCAGGGATCCGTTAATATCCCAAATTTACCTTCAGATATAACTGGCCTTTCGGCCCCTCCTATAGTAAATAGTAAATTCAGCCATCACAGTTCTGCTCAGTTACTGAAGCTGATTCTGGTTGTGTTCCACTTGTGACCCAGTCATATAGGATTGGAGGAGTGGTGGGCTTTTTAAACTCTTCCACCTATTTTTAGGCCTTTAGGGTGCTCAAGGTAGGAGTCCAGGTCGGCACTTCTCCACTAATATCTTTTCTAGTTTTCTTGTGATTATTTTTCCTCTATCATGTATTTCTGTAATTTTATTTATTTTTTATTTAACCTTTATTTAACCAGGATAGTCCCACTGAGATTACAAATCTCTTTTGCAGGGGAGTCGTGGCCCCATGTGTGTTTGGGGGCGACTGTTGTACATGTTTTTGGTGGTAGTGGAAACCGGAGTACCTGGAGGAAACCTACGTAACCTATGCGTAGTACTGACCTGACCTACAGTGCCTTGCGAAAGTATTCGGCCCCTTGAACTTTGCGACCTTTTGCCACATTTCAGGCTTCAAACATAAAGATATGAAACTGTAATTTTTGTGAAGAATCAACAACAAGTGGGACACAATCATGAAGTGGAACGAAATTTATTGGATATTTCAAACTTTTTTAACAAATAAAAAACTGAAAAATTGGGCATGCAAAATTATTCAGCCCCTTTACTTTCAGTGCAGCAAACTGTCTCCAGAAGTTCAGTGAGGATCTCTGAATGATCCAATGTTGACCTAAATGACTAATGATGATAAATGGAATCCACCTGTGTGTAATCAAGTCTCTGTATAAATGCACCTGCACTGTGATAGTCTCAGAGGTCCGTTTAAAGCAGAGAGAGCATCATGAAGAACAAGGAACACACCAGGCAGGTCCCAGATACTGTTGTGGAGAAGTTTAAAGCTGGATTTGGATACAAAAAGATTTCTGTCAGTAGTTCCCATAGTTCTTCTCAGATGCAATGTCTCAGGGAGGGCGTAGTACTGACCTGACCTATAAGCTAATCCTCTGTGATACATGGTGGGCATCAGCCCAGAATTACATGCTCTGATATTTTATATTCCTGCCTTACAGCAGTTGCATGGCATCCTCCGGAGTGGTCAGTTCAGCCCACATCATACCAGGAAGACTCTTTCTCTCAGCATTTTGATCATACAGTTATTTTATATTGGCGAGTCAGCTCCCTGTGTCCTAACGTCACAGGAACCTGTTTCTGATTCTGAGGCCTAATGCGCCTCAATCCTTCAGATACTTTGATAAAACACTGATGCCATAATAGGCAGTACTGTCCCAAACAAATACCTTTACCATCTCACATATTCACTCTCCAAGTGTCCAGGTTTTGTCACTTTCACAAATATATTGACCTCTCCCTCTCCTTGCCTCCAGTCACACAAAGGGGTTTTATCCACGAAGGATATAACAAGTTCTTCATTTTCTGTAAGGTTTCATTTGTTTCAGGAGAACATGCCTTTATCTCTTAAAGTCACAAGATCACTCGTTATAGCGGTGATTATATCCTTTCCTCGTTAGAATGTGTCCTTTCTTGTCCTTCAAACCCTCGGTTTACTCAGACAATGTCTCCTACCTTAAAGATAAACTTTACAAAACACATGTAGGTCTAATGTAGTCTTCAGTCTAAATGCCAGACTTAGTCAACTCATTCCAATTTATCTTCTCTCAGGGACCTTTTCTTTTGGTTATTCATACAATACTCTACAACTCCTCTTTAGTGTCTGCCCATACTTTGTAGTCTGTGGTTTTTGTCCTTCCTGTCACCGGATCTGGCCTTTGCAGTTATTTTTATGTGATGTGTTTTAATTCGGTATACTTAGTTAGTAACTCATTTATGCATGATGAGTCTATGTTTTGTGTATTATAGTATACTTATACATGGTTAATAATCAAGTAAGGGATGTTATATTAATACATCTAGAAACATATTAATGTAAAAGAAGAAAACATAATGTCAGAGTGTATGGTTTGAAACATCCATCCATCCATCCATCCATCTTCTACCGCTTATCCGGGGCCGGGTCGCGGGGGCAGCAGTCTAAGCAGAGATGCCCAGACTTCCCTCTCCCCAGACACTTCCTCTAGCTCTTCCGGGGGGATACCGAGGCGTTCCCAGGCCAGCCGAGAGACATAGTCCCTCCAGCGTGTCCTAGGTCTTCCCCGGGGTCTCCTCCCGGTGGGACATGCCCAAAACACCTCCCCAGGGAGGCGTCCAGGAGGCATCCGAAACAGATGCCCGAGTCAACTCAGCTGGCTCCTCTCGATGTGGAGGAGCAGCGGCTCTACTTTGAGCTCCTCCCGAGTGACCGAGCTCCTCACCTTATCTCTAAGGGAGCGCCCCCACCCTGCGGAGAAAGCTCATTTCGGCCGCTTGTATCCGGGATCTTGTTCTTTCGGTCATGACCCAAAGCTCATGACCATGGTTTGAAACATGATTAAGTTTAATGCACGCACACACGCACACACACACACACACACACACACACACACACACACACACACACACACACACACACACACACACACACACACACACACACACACACACACACACACACACGCACGCACACACACACACAGACACACACACACACACACACACACACACACACACACACACACACACACACACACACACACACACACACACACACACACACACACACACACACACACACACACACAGGGAAGATCTAGATAGAGACTTATGGCGCTTGTCCACTACCAGTATCAGCTCGCTCGACTCGACTCGACTCGCTCCCGCTTTTCCATTGCAGATAGTACCTCCACAATAGTACCTAGTCGTCATCATAGCGACGCCGCAAGAACCTGTCGTGACGTAATCTTCTACGCGACACACACCCGCTACTCACACACATAAACAATGGAGGAAATCGAGTCTATGTTTTTTTTGTCCTCGGGATGTGGCTGTTTCTCACAGCAAGACAGCAAACGTTGTTTCAGGAGAGGCTGAGGGCAGTAAAAAGAAACACTGCTGATAACAACATGAGAGTTTGGGAATTACTACAGAGTTCAGACTACGAGACGAATCTGTTTTTTCAAAGCCGACGCAAGAGGGTAAGTTATGCTAACGTTTACATATGTGTAAATACTATAAGTTACTACTTACAAAGTATTTGAACAACTTTATAGCTACCAGTATTACGTACTAAAATGTGTATGGTTTATGTGTTTCAGATCTGTAGAACAGCAGATCTACAACAGGAAAATATGTCGAGCACGGGTTGTGGTTGAAAACGCTTTTGGTAGACTGAAGGGAAGGTGGCGTTGTCTCATGAAAAGAAATGACTGTGATGTTACAATGGTGAAATCTATGATTCTTACTTGCTGTGCTTGCATAACCTTTGTGAGAGTCATGGAGAGGACTATGACAATGACTGGGATGCACCTGCAGCAGCAGAGCCTGTGGTGGCAGTGGCACAGGGTGTAGAGGAGGAAGGCAGTGATGCGAGAGGGTCTGATGCGTTACTTTAATTGCTAAAAATAAATACATTATCGTTAAAAATGTTGTCTCTGCTGTTTTAAGGTTATCACAGTATAAAATCTGAAAATACATGGTCAAACCCTTGTACAAAAGCAAACCATCAAAAAAGACACTTATTTGTAATATGTTTCAAAAAAGTTTTATTTAACCACACACATACAAATAGAACAAACTCTAATATAAATTCACAAACAACTATATACATGTTACATGTAGTGCAAACAATTTTAAAAAATGCTGTATTTAATTATTACATAATATACATTTTCAGTCCAGGGGTGGTGGAACAGCGTCCCGCCGGTTCAGTGCCTGTACAAGCTGGCCCAGGGTTCCCAGAAAGGCCTGGTTGAAGGACGACATTGCAGCAATCTCCTCCCTCCTCAAAGCCGCTTCTAGTTCTCTTGCATGTGCTGCATCGTCGAGTACCATCTGTAAATGCCGCTCTCGCTGTGTCCTGTTCAACTCCATCTGCTCCACATCAGATGTCTGCATCTCCCTCAGGACAGTCAGATGCTCCTGCTCCCTCTGTCGTTTCCTCCATCCTGGACAAAAAATAATTACAATGAATGAATTACAATAAAGATAAACAATTTCACGTTTAATTCAAACGTTGTGTGCATTTGAAATTACCATGTGTACAGTATACATACAGTATACAGTACACATGGTAATGCATACATTGTGTATGTCTGGAAAGTTATAAAAATACTGAACAGGTTTATTAATGAATCTTGATTCCCATAACTGGGAATGCTTCCTGTTGCTATGCAAGTACATTGACGTTATATTAATAATAATATATGATATACTAATGGGTTATAAACACGATTAATATTAATTTAATTATATTAATAAGTGTATATAGATTCACAGACAACAGGCTAGAAGGTTTTACTTTTTCTCCTATTATACTAACCGGTTGCGGTGTGACGCTGCTGCCAATGGTTCTGGTGCTGTTGTTGATGCCGACGCTGCAGCCGATGCCAACGTGGCATCAGTGGGAGCCGCAGAACCATTCTCGCCGTTTAAAAGGAATCTTGAATAGAAAGATCATACAAAAGTCAACACACTACGAAATAGCAATGGCAGGCAGCTAGCAACTAGTTAGAGCTAAAAGTTAGCGGCAATTGCTATCTGCGACACAAGTTTACAGTCTTCATTGTTATTAGTGAGCTTCAGCTTTCCAAAAGCCAGCCTAAAGAAAACAAAACTCTCAAGCAGAGTGCACCTACAGGGTTAATGTAATGTAAACTTAAAACACTTACCGTCCTCCATCAGCGACTGGAGACTTCTTTGTTTACTCTTTCGCTCGTTGCCCCATCAAGCTCTCGCTGGATCTTCTTCGCAACCAAACAAAGAAAAGTCTGCACCTCCTCGCTTTGACCACGGAGCATTTTTCCGAGTTGCCATAATACTAAAGTCTGGGACTGGGTAAATTATCACGCAATCTCTGGCCAAACTATTTAAAAATGGCGGGTTATTCAGGATACTCCGTCTGGCGTGCAATGATGACGCAGTGAACAGTGACGATTCTCTCTGGCCAATCAGCAGTCTGTCGTGTGTTCACGCCACAATTTAGTATCGCCAGCCCGCTTAGAACCTCGCCGAGGTGATACTAAAAAAGTACCAGGAAGCAGGTACAGGTACAACTTTTACGCAGTGGAAAACCAAACAAAGGCGAGCCGAGTCGAGCTGGTACTGTGTAGTGGAAAAGCGCCATTAGGTGCCTGTTACTGAGTTAATGAGGAGATCTACCAGGCCTTACAGGATGATTTCATAAGTTTAATGAGGATCTTCAAAGCTTTACAGAAAGAGTCATTACTATACTGTCTTATCAAAACGCTTATATAAAAGCTTATGTCTACTGTGCAATCTTTAGTAGAGCTGTGGAAGTCTACTCGGTCGTTTATTGTGTTGGTTGTGGAACAATAAAGACTCTATGGCCTTGGATCTGGTGTTGCGTTCATAACTTATTCCATACAATAGTGACAAAGACTGAGATCAGTTTTGACACAACAACTTCAGCTTGTGAAATGTTTCTGTGGACTGGTTTAACAGCCAAGTGAACACTGTAAGAATATCACTAACACTAATTCACTTTTCACTAATTGTGCTCCATATCTAGATTTACGGGTCTAGTGAGAGTTGCAGTGGCTCCATGTTAGCCGGACAGTGCGGCTCTGAACACTGACGTGATGATGGTGTGTACATTAGCTGGAGTAGCCTACACTGCAGCATCATTTACTGATCTAAGGTAAGCCTACTGGTCAGACTGAGGCTTTAACATGGTGAGCATAATGTATATATTACATGTATTACATATATTACACTGTGCCTGCTTGTTCTAGGTCATTCTTTTGAAGCACTGCTGTTCTGTCTTCCTTCTGTAAATCTCATTGCTTGATCATAGTTTTTCTAATAGAAAACATTATTGTACTGCTTTTCACAAATCCTCCTCTATGGGGTACTTTTGTTTTAGCTGGGTTACATACCACTGTGTCTTCTTTACTAAATGGCATTGTTTCAAACTTTCCCACAGTCAGAGTTACTCTTTCGTTCCCCTCAGGCACTTCTGCTGCTCTGGGAGGCACGAACGCTCCAGTCGACTGAAAGAAGCTATGGACACTTTCCACATCTTCCAGGTGGCTTTCACTATAAATTATGGCATCGAACCTGGTCCTGTAGGGTTGGGTCTATCATCGCGGTATCTTGAATAGGCTAGTCCTGTCTCACAAATAGATCTAGTCCTAACAGATAGCTCTGTGGGTAGAGGCATATTAGCTTAAAGGTAGTAGCTATAGGAGTGATCAAGTCCCTAACAGTTTACCCACCTCTGTCCCTTTTCACGATGGTTCCATGTATTTCCAATCAGAAGTCGCTCCCAGCTCTTTTGCCTAAAACAGGGCTTCGTTTCCTGAACCTAACTCTCTCAGGGTCTTAGAAGCAGTTCGTGGCTAAAGCAGGACTCTAATATTGGTTGATATTGATTTATGAAACAGAGACCTTACCTATTTTATGACTATTTCACTGTTGCGGAGGTGTTTAATGGTCAAGCGGTCAGTTGTGTGAATGCTTCCTCCCTGTTATTTCCTATTTTTATCAGACTCGTCTGTGGCTGACAGATCACTGTAGGCGGAAGCCAGGCCCGATTACTAGATGGTTGGTTAAATCCTGGTCTAACCCTAAAACATGTCCGTCAGTAAAATTGGGTCCATTAAGACGTCTGTGGTCTGTGTGAGGTTGACTTTTCAATTGAACCAGACCCAGATTCAGGAGGAAGTGAACTGAGATCTGTCTTTTCAAAGGGTTTTGGAACATTTTTGGTCTCATTGTGGTTCACACGACAGCATTCACAATAAACCACACTGACAGAGCAACCGCAACAGAGTTTAAAACTCCAAAAATGGCAGATGTGTACACTTTTTGAGTCAAGACCAGAGCCTGGTACGTGAGGAGAGTCCAGTCTGACACTAATAAAAAATTAATCAATGGGAATCCATCAGAGTCAGTTCAAATATGTGACTGTAGTTTATATAAAGCACAAACTGATTTGATTGACTTTGACGTTGAAATAGACAAGTTAAAAAGTAAACATTTCAGAGACTCACCTTTGTTCATTCCAGGTGTTATAGTGTTGTTCTCGTACACAGGATCTTCAGGCGTCTCGTTCATCTCGGTTCACCTCGTTTTCAGGAAAAGAACAGTGACTGTGGCAGGTTCTCAGCTCAGTCAGAGTTTTTTCAGATTAATTAAACTTCCTCATTTTACTGACAACTGTGTTTCTCAAAGACTTGGGTTTTAAAATGTTTTTAAAAAGATGAGGACCTGCAGAGCTCTGTGTCATTGTCACAGCTTTAGACTCAAACTTAAACATTCTTAAACATTAAACTAGATTTCAAATAAAAATTATTCAAATATAGAAAACACGTGTAAAATATTTGTGTGAGAAGTTTGTTTACAGTATATTTGACTTTTATTGAGTCTCCTTCTGCTCCTCCTTCTCCTCTTGTTCCTCCTGCTCCTCCTGTTCCTCCTGCTCCTCCTACTCCTCCTGCTCCTCCTGCTCCTCCTGTTCCTCCTGCTCCTCCTACTCCTCCTGCTCCTCCTGTTCCTCCTGCTCCTCATTCTCCTTCTGCTCCTCCTGCTCCTCCTGTTCCTCCTGCTCCTCCTACTCCTCCTGCTCCTCCTGTTCCTCCTGCTCCTCATTCTCCTTCTGCTCCTCCTACTCCTCCTGTTCCTCCTGCTCCTCCTGCTCCTCTTGTTCCTCCTGCTCTTCCTGCTCCTCCTACTCCTCCTGCTCCTCCTGTTCCTCCTGCTCTTCCTGCTCCTCCTGCTCCTCCTGTTCCTCCTGCTCCTCCTGCTCCTCTTGTTCCTCCTGCTCTTCCTGCTCCTCCTACTCCTCCTGCTCCTCCTGCTCCTCCTGTTCCTCCTGCTCCTCCTGTTCCTCCTGCTCCTCCTGCTCCTCTTGTTCCTCCTGCTCTTCCTGCTCCTCCTACTCCTCCTGCTCCTCCTGCTCCTCCTGTTCCTCCTGCTCCTCCTGCCTCTGGTGTATGCTTCTTTTGTTTCGTCTCGTCATACTAAATTTATCTTATTTCTCTTTGACTTTGCTGGACTCCTAAGAACTGAAATGGATCTGATTACCTGGTCTCTGAGCGCAATTGACACAATTGTTTCCCATAAGAAGGGTGCACCAGGAGAAACCATTTGCCCTGGCGGGACCTTCGCGGGGGGCTATACTCGCAGGACGCCTGGAAGAACTGGCAAGTTCTGTCCGTTGAGGACGTTGAGGGTGTGTTATGTTTGGATTTATGATAGTGGGGTTCCTGCTTATTGGTCTGGGGACTGCCTTAAACTTTCAGAAAAAAAGACAGCTGCTTTTAAATCTACCCAGCCACTGTCTGCTGAAATTAAACTGTGCTTCTGTGACGTGAGTGACAGACTGAAAGGATTACAACAAAGAGATGCACAGTCTGAGGAGCTGACTGACATCTCAGCACGGACTGTGGACATACAGAAAAGACAACACGAGAGTCAGACCTGTGAGCTGCTACGCAGCTTAAAGGATATGAAGGGGTTACATTACGGACCTGACCATGAATAGGAAACATTAAGGTTACTCCACGAAATGGACGCACACACTTGACGCTGAGAACCAGAACTGATTGATTATGATCCGGATAAAAAAAAATAATCTAATTAATTAGAGGCTTTGTAATTAATAAATCAAAATTAATCACATTTTAATTGCATATAAATATTTGACCTGAGAACAGTGAGAAGTAATTTTTCACATGGATTTTTAGTATACCATTGAATAATGACTGAAAACATAAGCTTAATCAACAAAATATTGTTTATTTATTTCAGTCCAGCAGACCAGTGCAATGTTTGCCATTAAGTGTAGCAGTGTAGTTACCCTGGTCCTTGTAACTTTACTCGGAGTCGGGCTAACGTCCACGCTAACTCCTATGTGTTTTGTGTTGAGGTGATATTTGAGGCTCAATGTGCTGCGGTGATACACAAAACCCTTGTTGCATAGCTTGCACACAACAATGCTCTTGTCGACGCTTCCATCCTTTCGTTTTTTAAAACAAAATTTCCCATCCACGGGGCCAAGCAAAGCGGTCTCGTCAGCTTCTTCATGTTGACTGTGGTCGGAAGTCAAGAACGCTAGTGCTCCAGTATAATAGATCCATTGAAACTCATTCATTGAAAAACCTTCCGCGGTCAAAAATAAGTGTGGTTAAAATTATGTTATTTATTTTTTGCGTTAATCCTAATTAACGCGTTAAAGTCCCGGCCCTAGTTTGTGTGAATGCATTTTAAGTGTTTTAATTTGGGTCATTTTGGGTTGTTTTTTTGTCCCATATTCCAATCAGACCCTCAATATTGTGAATATATTGTTTATAATCCAACAGACTAAGTGTGCAAGTCACTGAAAACACACTGCATTATGGGAAAAGATTATGTTGGCAGAAAATAAATTCTGTGGTAATATACCAAAATGGACAGAACCTGCCAAGAATAAAAGACTCTGCAGCTACAATAAGCAAGTGATGGTCGAAGCATCAAGGCTCTCTTTCTTTTTGTCCCGAGAAGGATTCTCAGGTTTGGGGCTTCACACTGAGGACAACAGTGACATCTGGTGGCAGACTGGAATTACAGCAGCTGCTTCATAATCTGACCAAAGCACTAACACAAAACATTGTTGTTTCAGTCTCAAATCTGTGCAGTAAAAGTCATTTAAAGCTGAGTGTTTATAAACCGACAACCTTTAATGATGTGCTTCTGTCTGTTTTTGTATCAGCAATAAAAGAACATGACAAAAATATAAAGTCATGAGTTAGGGCTGGGACTTATTTTCAGCTCGGGAATTTTATGTCTTAGACCTTGCTTTTCCATAGAACTGCACTAAAAAGCATTATATTGTAGCTGTAGATACATCTTTGACATCATTTACAATCATTTACATTTACGTTAAATAGACCATAATAAAGCGCTATATATAATGTATTAAAGTAAAACAATCTTTATAAATAAGAACCCCACAACAGTAGCTCACTACAATAGTCACCAAAAGAAGCATGTTAACAGTTTGGGGTCTTCCCTTAGAAATATTATAATCAAAACAGATGTAATTCCTTTTATTCTGGGGCATTTTAGATGATTATTTATGAAAGCTCCACATAGCCACAGCTAAACATATTTACTTTAATTATGTGTGATTAACTGAAAGGAAAGAGAAGGAGTTTTATTTATATAGTGCCTTTCCATAGATCAGGCTTTACATTGTACATTATATTCCATTTATACATGAACACATTCAGAACATACAAGTCCCATTATTCAAAATACATGTTGAATAGATATGTTTTTAGCTGAGTCTTAAAAGTAGACAGATGATATATTACAAAGTGTAAAGGGAAGTGAATTCCATCATTTAGGAGCATTAACACTGAATGATCTGACTCCTACAGAGGACGACCAAAAACGTGGGATGGACAGAAGACCAAGCTCGGATGATCTGAGAGACGATTGTGGTGATAATATCCGTCATATCACAAAAGCACGTTATAGCAGACAAATAGTGGCCTTTACAATTAGACCTAATGAAAACTGTGCTCCACATCTTTACCTGCACTTGTACAGAGTCAACATACAGGTCTCACCGATGTAACTACTTTAAATAAATCGAGCTCTGTCCCACGCAGTGCACAGAGATATTCAACTATTTTATTTGTAAAAATACAGGGAGTAAGCTAAAACAGACTGACACAAGTATTTTGTGATGCGTAACATAACTGTCTCGTTTATGGAGAGCAACATGTCGCACGTCCTCTCAGCTGTGACCGCGCACAGAGAAACACGGAGCAGGGTCAGAAACAGAACAGGGAGCTGCGTGCACACGAGAGTAAACACGTGGTGCAAGATCATTTAATGTCTGAAATGTTAGAAGTAAGGTCTTAAAGTGAATACGTGATGCCACAGTAACCAGAGAAGTTCCTGCAGTAACAGAATAATGTGAACAGAACTCTTGGTGAAAGTCAGAACTCTAGCTGCTGAGTTTGGAAAATATTACAATAAGTTTTTGAGGTAAACCAAGAAATAAAGCATTGCAATAATCCAGACGTGATGCAATTAAAGCGTGAATTAAGATTTCAGCATCTGCCAGAGAGAGAAGAACAAGAACAATGAGGAACAGCTCGTGAAAGTGGAGCAGTAGCAGATTTATATACCCTTTATGTTTATGAAATGGGCAAAATCTTGACTGAAAAGGTTCAAAAAGACAATTAGCATCTAAGTAAGATCTCAATTATGAAGCCACAACTTGTTCAAGTATTTTACTAAAGAATGGTAAGTTTGAGATTGGCCTATAATTGTCCAGTTTCTTAAAAATGTGGGTCACCGCAGCCATTTTCAATTCTGCTGGGACAATAACAGATGGTAAACTAGAGTTTATTGTACGTGTTATGAAATGTTCAACCTCATGAACACACCTCTGAAGCAGGAGGAGGATCCAGCTGGTAGGAGGTGGGATTTGACTTCACAGTTAGATCACTGATGAAGCAGAAGTGATGAGAGTGAAAGCAAAGAACGAGTTTGTTGAGTCCAGTCATGACATCATGCTTCTGTAGTGTCAAAACTGACTCCTCAGTCTTTGGCACTATTGTATGGAGTAAGTTATGAACGCAACACCAGATTTCCATGTCATAGAGTCTTTATTGTTCACAACCAACACAATAATGACCTGAGTAGACTTTCCCAGCTCTACTGATGTTTGAACAGAAGACATAAGCTTTTATACAGTTTTGATATCAGTAAAGTAATAACTCTTTCTGATATCTTTGTGCAAGGCTCTGGGACTGGTGTCATTTCTGTCTGGCCTTGAGCTCCTCCTCAGACTCTGTCTCCTCCGACGACAGACACCTGCGTCTTTATCTGGTCCTTCCTGTGTGTGTCTGACATTAGGTTTTCTCTTTTATATTAATATGTTTAAATGAATAACTAACTGGGTCTACATAGTTTAAAACACATAACATATCAAATATTACACCACAGTGTTGAGTCTCTTGAATGAGGGGTGTCTTTAACAAAGGATTCAGTGATTAACTTCAATGTCTCTGAAAAGAACGAGCACATCAGAGCCAGAGATAACATGTTGTGGAGGTTTAGAGAGATTGTTTACCAGAGTAAAGAATGATTTAGGCCTACACATGGAACTCTTAAAAGTAGAAGAGAAATAGAACAATTGAGCAGCATTGAAGGATGTTCTAGTTTTAAGGAGATTCACAGAACTGATTTTATGATGGATGAGCATTTTTTTCAAAGGTGATAGTTATTGAGAAACTAAAACTGAAATTTAGGAGTTTATGATCAGAAAAAAAACAAAATCAGAGCCACTAAAAAGAATATTCTATATATATATAAGGTCCAGTTTATGAGCCTGGAGTGACATGTTGTGTTCGACTGAAACATGTCGTGTTTATTAAAATGTTCAAGCACAGTGACAGAGGAATAACCAGCAGAGACAAGAGTAACTCACTAATCTCACAGAATACAATCTGAGTTAGATGTTGGTGATCTATGGCTGATGAACACATGGAATTCTCATTGTGTGGGTTCTTATGTGCCAGCCTGCACCTTTAAAAAAGTGTCCTTACTTTGGGAGTGAGACAGTTTACGACCCTATAGAGAAGAGGGAAGAGTGTATTGTGTGTGGACTTGTCTTGAAATAATCTATGAGAATAAATGTTAAGCATGTTTGGTAAAAGTAGCTCTCACAAGGCTGCTGAGGACATGGAGACACAT
This sequence comes from Perccottus glenii, assembly GCA_024416835.2. Classification (NCBI taxonomy): domain Eukaryota; kingdom Metazoa; phylum Chordata; class Actinopteri; order Gobiiformes; family Odontobutidae; genus Perccottus; species Perccottus glenii. The sequence continues at coordinate 384,773 of CM044562.2, read as the reverse complement.
GTGTAGTGGGAAATTTTAAAACCTCAGTTTATTTAACACACACATCTTTTGCATGTGGATAAAAGAAATACTCTTCCCAGGTTTGTTTAAAATGCTTTTTGTCTGTGCCACTGCCTCTGCCAGCACATCCACAAACTTAAGCTTTTTGACCCAGACCTTTCAAAAATCCATCAGAATAGGACTGAGTTGTGGACTCAAGTATGCACAAACCAACCTGAACTGTCTTGTTTTTTCTTTTTAAAGTTAATGTGAGCACCAGGAGTGAGGGCTGTTTCTGGGATATACACCCAGGCTCCTCTTTTTAGAATAGACCATTATTTTACCAATAAGCATGCTCGACTGTCACTGCAGAGTAAATCAATAGTCAGTCTGCAATTTCAGTCACAAAACATGAAAGACCTTTGGTGGACAAAAAGCACCCCTGGCCTTTGACCTTTAGAGCAGAACATGTTGATCCAGTGAAGCTGGGGCATTAGCCACAAGGGCTGAGCTAAAAATAAAAATAAAAAGTAACCGTGTCACTTGTAGCTGAGGCAGTAACCTTAAAACATCACCATTTATTTACAGACAACATAACCAAAAGAAAATGGTCATTTCCAGCTTTTATTTTGAAAGGACTGGTTTGTTTGTTTGTTTCCTGTTCCTTCTTGCTTTTCCATAGAACTGCACTAGTTTAACTTTCTACATTTAAAAGAAAACCTCAGTCAAGTAAATATAAGACTCTACCTCATTTTAACGGGACTTACACAAATATATAACACCTGGAGTGAGAGTAAACACTGGAGGCACGCTCCTGGGTCTGTGCATTTGTAGGTGAACTGGTGAATCTAGAGTAACCGCATCAGAGTTTGTTTTAAAAACACCAAACATGGCAGTTGTATACATAAATTATCTTTTAAAAGAATTAGAAATCATGAATAACATCATTAAAATAATCAAAAATCTTCCAAAATGAGCGCTGACAAAACAAAAGTTATAAAAAAAATTTGTTTAAATGAAAAAAGGAACTTAATGAAGAGACCATGTTTGCAAGACGTGTTACCACGGCAACAGTAAATATCAGTTTTGAACTAGTTTTTATTTAGCTTTAGTTATTTTTATCTGATCCAACCAGTCGACATGACGTCTGTGAAAGCAGCCTCTGTTTAATGTGTTTGAACCAAACCTCACGTTGTGTTCAGTCGAGAGCCGTCCGTCCACAACCACTCCCCTTCTGTCTCAGAGTCTGTCCCATCCAGAACCTGTCCTCAGCCTCAGCATTAAACCTCTCAGTTTATGGAATAGAAATGTCTAAAACAAGTGAGATTTTATTATTTTTAATGAAACATATGATGAGTCAACAGTCAGTTTGGTGGACTGCTTTTGAATCTTTATTACTCAGATTGAATGCTTGTCAGAGTGTGTCCCTGTCACCCTAAGCACTTTGTTTCAGCTGTGTGCCATAAAGTGCTTCAGAAGAGTTAGGATCCTACGCCTGACTCTGAGGAAAAACAAATACTTCACACTTAAGGTTCATGAGGTCTACTTCAGCTTTAATCACCTTCTTGTTCTCACAGCTCCTACACGTCAGTAACACACATGGTTTTAAAACACAACAGGACACTTTACACCACCTCTGTCCACAACAGAAAAGACAAAATGGGAAAAAAATCTAAAGGTTAAGTAGATAATCCAAAATCTGTCCTAAAGTAAAAGTAGGCCTCCTGTCAATTCCTCTTGTAGACATGAAAGTATTCATCTAAATGATGATCTGAGGAAACACTTGTGGAGTGTGTTGTGGACCAATCAAACCTAAAGTACACTTTTGTCAGATGTTGAATAAATGTAGTTATCCCTCGCTCCTGCTTTAAGTCACTGAAGAACAGGATGAGATCGATGACATAAAGTACGATCAGAGCAGCAGTAAGCACCAGAGCCACTCACCACCGTCACCTTTGACCTTCTCTTTGGGGCTTTGTGGAAAGTTAACATTAGATAAATCACATGTATCCATATATTAAACATGTAATTGTTTTAAAACCCAGTTACAAGGTGAAGGAGGAGTTACAGCATTGGGTTGATTATGTTTCAACTGTGAACCAAAAAAGAAAAACTAGGCCTTTCTTTAGAGAAACACTAGATGGCGCTGTGAGTGAAAGGCTCAGTCTGAAGGACCACTGCTCATTGTGTTTAATCCTCTCAGACATTGTTCTTTCTACTTTCATGAAACTGTGAAGAAACATGATTCTTGTGTTTTTTATTTCTTTGGGTTCATTAAGACGTCTGTGGTCTGTGTGAGGCTGACTTTTCAATTGAACCAGACCCAGGTTCAGGAGGAACTGAGACCTGTCTTTTCAAAGGGTTTTGGAGCATGTTTTGTTCTCACTGTGGTTCCCACGACAACATTCACAATAAACCACACTGACAGAGTAACCACAGAAGGTGCAGATGTGAACACTTCCTGAGTCAAGACCAGAGCCTGGTACAAGAGAAGAGTCCAGTCTGACACCAATAAAAACTCAGCTCAGAAAGTTTACATGGACATGTTATAAGCAAATGTTTTTTATTCAATTAAAGTAATGCTGTTGATTCATTCTTTATAACCTCAACACAAGTTTAAAGTAGTTTATTAGAACAGTCCAGGACTAAGACCTGGTCTAAAGCAAATCAACACAAACAGTGAACAGTCTAGATCAGTGATCGACCGAGTGAATTTAACTCTATCAAAACAACACAAATTATCTTTAAAATGGATGAAAAAGGCTGCATTCCATACATTTGGGGTACATATTATTTTTATTTTTTTATTTTATTTATTTTGTGAGCCCTTCTGTTGGTTCCAGTTAAAAGCCTGGCTGCAGCATTTTGCACCATTTGTAGTCGACTCAGAGACGATTTGTTAAAACAAGTAAAAAGAGAATTACAATAATCAAGACGAGAAGAAATAAAAGCATGAATAATCATCTCCAAGTCAGCTTTAGACAATAACACTCTCAATTTAGAAATGTTTCTCAAATGATAAAAACAGTTTTTGACAAACTGTCTAGAATGACTGTCCAGAGACATCGATTGGTCAAACAGAACACCAAGGTTTCTGAGGCTCGACTGGACGGAAGAACCCAGGGAACCAAGGTGTTGTTTGATTTCAGGTATTTTTTGGTCTGGTGCAAAGATTAAAGTTTCAGTCTTTTTTGTATTCAGCTGTAGGTAGTTATTGTATAACCAGTTCTTTATGCAAGACAAGCAGTTCAACAAATCAGTAAGTTTATGAAACTCCGAGTCTTTAAAAGAACAGTACAACTGAATGTCATCAGCATAAAAGTGATAAGACACATTTTTAAAACCGTGAATTATTTCACCAAGAGGGCGAATGTACAATAAAAACAAAAGAGGACCTAGCACTGAGCCTTGAGGAACTCCATATGACAGAGGGGTCATTTCAGACAGAATATTGTTAATAGAAACACAAAAACATCTGTCACTCAGGTAAGAAGAAAACCACTTTAGAACTGATCCAGAGAAACCCGTTTCATTTTGTAGACGCTTTAACAATACATTATGGTCCAGAGTATCAAAAGCAGACGATAAATCCAGTAGGATCAAGACAGAGTACTGCCCAGAGTCAGCCGCCATCATAATGTCACTTGAAATCTTCAGCAGGGCAGTCTCAGTTGAATGACATTTTCGGAAGCCTGACTGAAATTTATCTATAAAATTATTTTCATTAAGAAACGCAGTCAGCTGCTCCGCCACCACTCTCTCCAAGATTTTAGATAAAAAAGTAAATTTAGAGATTGGCCTGTAGTTGTTTGGTTCAAAAGAATCCAAATTGGGCTTCTTCAGAATGGGGCTGACGACCGCTTGTTTAAAAGAGCTGGGCACAGAACCAGTTAAAAGAGAAAGGTTGATCAGTTTAACAACATATGGACCAACTAAATCAAATACATTTAAAAGCAGTGAAGTTGGCATTACATCTAGAGGGCTCGATGATGGTTTCACCTTTTTTAGTAGACCCTTAATGTCCTCTTCAGTGACAGGTGAGAAGGTAGACCAAGAGCTCTGAGGAGATAAACCCCAAGATGTGTTTACAGAGGACGGGTTTATAGAGGCTCTTATATCATGTACCTTATTCACAAAGGAATGTAAAAACCTGTTGCAGTCAGACTTTGAGTGGACTGGTACATGAGGAGCTGAAGGAGAGACAATTCTTGATATTGTGTCAAACAGGACTTTAGGATTTTTCTTGTTCAGAACAACAAGATTAGAGAAATAGGCAGATCTGGCCTGTTTTATTTTATCATTTAGTGACACGATGAGGTCCTTCAGGTGCAGTCTGTGGACTTCCAAACTTGTGCATTTCCAAAACGTTCTATTTTACGACAGTTTCTCCTGCAAGATAAGATTTCCTCATTTATCCAAGAGCATGGATTTTTAGGGAAGGTGCGTTTACTTTTTAGCGGAGCAACCTTGTTTAAAACAGACAGACAGTGGTTATTAAAAGACTGCATAAAAGATTCAGGCTCACTACAGCCATCAAAAGCACTGGGGTCAAATAACTCTGAAAATTTCTCAGCTGTGGATCCATTTATGATGCGTCTTTGTGACATCGGTTTGGAAGGAAGATAGTCCACATTGGAAGACAAGTTAAAAAATATACAACAGTGGTCTGTCACATTAATGTCTGTAACACTCAACTGGTCAATGTTCAGGCCTAAAGAGAAAACAAGGTCCAAAGTGTGGCCTTTTGTATGTGTAGGACCAAAATGAAATGCTTCAGTGAGTGTTAAAAACTCAGATGCCAGATTACACGAAGCATCATCGATATGGAGGTTAAAATCCCTGAGTATCAGAACATTTTCAAGTTTGATAATTGAAGATAAAAATTCAGAGAAATCCTCTAAAAACAAGCGACCAGGACCAGGAGGTCGGTAAATTAAAATGCAATAAAATGAGTCATTGTTGCCAACCTTAGTCATCTGCATCTCAAAGGAGTCAAAAGAGTCTGAGTTCATCAACCTGCAGCAGAAACAGTCCCGGTACACGAGTGCGAGTCCGCCTCCTCGCCGCGAGACCCGCGGTGTCCCAAACACAGAACAGTCCGGAGGCACAGCTCGTTCAGATGAGTGTATTCCATTTCACGCTGCCAGGTCTCTGTTAAAAACATAAAGTCAAGGTGTTCCTTTGAGCGTTGAGTAGAGCAATCCGAGTCGGTTGTGCCAGATCCAAGGCTGGTGCGCGCTGACCATCAGGGCAGCGCAGTGGTGACAGGACCCGGCATGTAACAGGACACAGGACCCGCTCACGCAGAGGGAAATCTTGGAGCCGCCGAGTCGGAAAAATTCGGTCATATTGGAGGGACGGAGACGCTCCGGACGAGTTCCCGCCCGATTCACGGACCGGAACCGACCGCAGGCACCGCTCGTCCCAGACAGATCCGGAGCCGCTCGGACATGGTAGTAGCCCATGGTGTTTCCTCAGCCTGGCCCCGACTCCAGCCCTCGATCCCCGCTTCCTTCTCTTGCCGCGGGGCTTAATCTGTGATCTGGAGTTAATCTGTGCTCCTGAGTTAAACTGTGATCTGGAGTTAATCTGTGATCTGGAGTTAATCTGTAATCTGGAGTTAAACTGTGCTCTGGAGTTAAACTGTGCTCTGGAGTTAAACTGTGATCTGGAGAGTGGAGTTAAACTGTGATTAAAATGGCGGAGGCTGTTGTTGAAGACTTCCTGACCTGTGCTGTGTGTTTGGAGATGTTTAAAGAGCCTGTGACTCTGGGCTGTCACCACAGCTTCTGCTCCAGCTGCCTCCAGAACCACTGGGACCTGAACAACTGCAGAACCTGTCCTGTTTGTAGAAGGGAGTCGTCTAAAGATGTTTTAGATGTAAACTTTGCTGTTAAAGAACTGTGTCTGTCGTTCAGTGAGAAGCAGAAGGCCAAAGCACAAACAGGAGAGAAGGTCTGCAGCAAACACCCAGAGGTTCCTCCACTGTTCTGTAAAGACGAGGCCCGAGCGCTGTGTCCCGTCTGTGAGTTCTCTCTGCACCAACAGCACACGGTGGTTCCTGTGGAGACAGCAGTGAGTGAGCTGAAGGAGCAGCTCCGATCAGACCTCCAGTCTCTCACAGAAAAGAGAGAGCGGGTCAGGCCCAGGCCTCACAGCCCCACCCACAGCCGGGGTCAGGACTCCTGATAAACCAGGCCCGAGTCCTGGGAAACCTGGGATTTAAAGTCTGGGAGAAGATGAGGAGCCTGGTCCAGTACAGCCCTGTCCTTCTCGACACAAACACTGCAGAGGAGAGTCTCTATCTGTCTGAGGATCTGAGCAGTCTGAGAAACAGAGACACACTTCAACAGCTCCCGAACAATCCAGAGAGATTCACTTATTACGGTGATGTCCTGGGCTCTGAGGGCTTCAGCTCCGGGACACACCGCTGGGACGTGGAGGTGGGGGACCATCCTCTCTGGATCATCGGAGTGGCCAAAGAGTCAGTCGACAGGAAAATGAAGATATGTGCTTCACCCAAATATGGAATCTGGAGTTTACAGCATTGTGATGGAAGATACACTAACGGCTCTAAGTCAGTCTCAGTGAAGAGACGTCCTGAGAAGATCCAGGTTCAGCTGGACTACGACGGGGGACAGGTGTCCTTCTACGACGCTGACGACATGACTCACCTGTTCACTCACAAAGACACTTTCACTGAGAAACTCTTCCCTTATTTCTCTCTTGGAGAAGAAGGTGAAGCTAAAACCAAAGAGATAAAGATCTGCCCAAAATTATTTTTCTGAAAACTACAAAAACAGATCTATTAATTCGAGAATGTGACTTTTTGTGTTATTGACAATAAAATAATGTCCAAAATAAATTACCATTCATCATTTTTATGCGATTGAACACACAAATTACTTTGGCCATTTATCATTTTATAGTAACTGTTATAAGAATTCTATTTGTTAAAAGAATTCTATATCCTTATATTATCCAGAGAGACACGGAGACAGATTATATTATAAAAGCGAAAGGCCAGGTTTTATTCCTTGCAAGGGAAGCAAAGTACACACGGATATATCAAAGGTAGGGGAGACTGGGTATGGTTGTAACACTTTTTTCTTCAGCACCAGAAACTACCTTTTTTTTTTAGCTACATGTCTGAAACTTTTAGGCAAAGTACCCACACTTGTGTACTACAATTGGAAACAATTTAAATTTCTCCAACTATCTCACATACTTTTGAGATGATACTACTGGGGTAGGTTGTAACACATACTGGGGTAAGTTGTAACAGGTAGACAAAATGCACAAAAACACAAAAAAAGGGTACTCCAAGTGTTATGCCACAACAAAAGTTTATTTTAAATGAATAGCTGCAAATTAACAAACATATTTACATTCTACATTCTATATTTCTGCCAATATCTGTTCAGGGTGACATGGCAGATTCCATGGACTTTTGCCACTGTGGCTCAGTGGTAAAGCAGTCGTCCTATAACCAGAAGGTTGGCGGTTCGATTCCCTCTCTGCCCTGTTCATACTGTCGTTGTGTCCTTGGGCAAGACACTTAACCCACCTTGCCTCCAGTGTCCGTAGCACTGGTGTATGAATGTGTGTGACTGTAGAGGTGTGTTTGGTGGTGGTCGGAGAAGGTTGAGCGCCGTGTGTATGGCAGCCCCCCCTCTCTGTCTGCCCCAGGTGTGAGTGTGTGTGAATGGGGTGAGTGGAAGCACGATGTAAAGTGCTTTGGGTGCCTGAGAAGGGTGCAAGAATGCGCTATATAAATGCATACCATTTACCATTTACCATTTCCTTTCATAACTTCCTCTGCTGCTCTTTTTAAAAGACTGGCATCGACTCCACGATCTGTTTTTCTCACCCAAGTTCTAGGCATTCTGTAGAATTGTTAAAATCACAAAAATGTTCTTATTTGTATGTAAGGGGATGGTTGTAACACTTTCCAAACACATGTTACAACCTACCCCACCACTATCACCCACTGTTTAGCTACCTGTATTAGCATGGTGCTTTGAAATTAGCAGGAGTTTGATACACCATTCTTTACTAGAGAAACTAAAGTTTGACCTGATATAACTCATACAACATTATCTACAACAGTATAAGTACTAAAAAAAATATTATCTTGTTTTTTTTTTTTACTTTCTTACCTCAGAATTAGATTTTTGGCTGTAGCTTCAGGAGAGATGGCAACACAGACAGCAAAACCTCCATGTGGGATCAAAAAGGAATTCTGAAAAAACTGAAACTGTCACATGACTCCTATCTTATCCCTGATTTGTGGAAATGGTAGTGTTACAACTCTCCCGGTGTTACAACTATACCCAGTCTCCCCTACATAGTGCGTTTTGCTTACCTAAGTAAACAAAACATTACATTTTATATCACTGGGGGCTGTCAGTGGGAGGTGTATCTTGCATACACTCTCCTCAAGGCCCCAGCTCCAGGTGCAGCAGTACCATGGCAACCCATGTCTATCTAGTTATGTCTACTCCATGCTTGGACTAACATGGAGGATATGACCTGTAGAGAACTATGAGCACCTACTAACTATAAACAATATACACAATTATAATAATAATAAAATTATTATAACAGTAACTAACTTTTTACAATAAACCTCGTCTTTCCTTTGTCAAATGGTTTTAGGTGGATTTGAACAGGTTTTAGTGGGATTTGAACAGGTTTTACATTTATATTTAGTCATTTAGCAGAGTGAGGAAAACAATGGAACCTATTTTAACAACACAAGGAACAAAAAGCATAAGTGCACAAAAAACTAGTTTAAACTCAGCACAGTTTAAGGATAGGAAAGAATTTATTTAGTTATTTATTTTTGATTTTTTTTTTAAGAAAAGGAATCGATATAAAGGAAGTAGAACTCAGTGTTTGTCAGTCAGGTGTTGACGGAAGAGATGTGTTTTCAGGTGTTTTTTAAAGATGGCTACAGAATCTGCTGATCTTGTAGCAGCAGTAGATCATTCCACCAATGTGGAACAGATCCAGAGAAGGTACGTGAGAGTGATTTTGTACCTTTTTGGGACGGTACCACCAGACGTTGTTCATTTGCAGAGCGCAGGGATCTGGTAGGAACGTAGGTCTGTATTAGTGAGTGGAAATATGAGGGTCTTGTAGGTCAAGAGCATCAACCGGGAGCCAGTGTAACCTAATGAATAGAGGAGATACGTGCGCTCTCTTCGGTTCATTAAAGACCACTCTTGCCGCTGCATTCTGGATCAGCTGCAGAGGTTTGGTTGTGCAGCAGGGAGTCCAGCCAGTAGGGCATTGCAATAATCCAGTTTGGACAAGACAAGAGCCTGGACTAGAATTTGCGTAGAGTGCTCTGATAGGAAAGGTCTAATTTTCCTAATGTTGTAGAGCAGTCATTCCCAAACTGTGGTCCGCGGACCACTAGTGGTCCGTGAGGGTACTGCAGGTGGTCCGTGGAAAGGCAAAATAAAATAATATTTTACCTTCATTTTACCAGGAAATTCCCATAAAAAAAATTATGGCCTATATTGATATCAGTGTTTCTGAAATGTTTTTTTCAGAAATGCCAAAGGTTTTGAAATGTTGACTATCCAAGTGTTCTTTTCCATTGCTATGGAAATACGCCTGTTGTTCAAATTAACCTGATTATGCCCTCGGGCACATGAGTAAATAAATAAATTAAATATGTGGCAGCCGTTGTGTGCAGTAAACTTTCTTTTAACAAACCTGTAGCACACTGATGTGATGACTAGTTATAGTAGTGCTAGTAAGCCTATTTAAAGGTGCAGATTAATTCAGGTAAGACTGTGTGTAGACATTTTATTATGTGTGTTATGAGGTGGTCCGCAAAATTTTTTGATTACAAATAGTGGTCCACACACAAAAAGTTTGAAAAACCCTGTTGTAGAGGATGAATCTACAGGACCGGGTGGTGCTGGCCACATGACTTGTGAAGTATAAACAACAAAGGTTTATGAATTACACAAGAGATGTTGTAACTGTTAATTAAAACTGGAAATGAGAGAAAACTGGTCCAAGGACTGGACAGAACAAAATAGCACTGAGCATGTTTTTAGCTGAAAAGGGGGGATCTACAAAAGGATTTCCTCCAAAGTAACACAGGTCTAGTTACAGCAGAACTAAAGTCCTTGAGAAAGGACTTCGAACTCTAGAAGAGGAATTGAAGGAGTATTCTGAAATAGAGGACTTCATTTATATTTGGGAAATTGACTGGGATTTTAGAATCTGTTTTGAGATTCAGCTTGTGTTGCTTTCCATGTATGTGTTGACACGGGTTTCATTTAATCATTTAATCAGGGCGGCAGTAGCTCAGTGGGTAGAGCGGTCGTCCTTCAACCGGAAGGTAGGTGGTTCGATTCCCACTCTCCCACCGCTCATACTGTCGTTGTGTCCTTGGGCAAGACACTTAACCCACCTTGCCTCCAGTGACTAACACTGGTAATTACATTAGAACAATGTAAGTCGCTTTAGATAACACCGCCTTGGCAGAGACTTGGACATGCATCATATCGCTGGGATCTTGCCACAATTCACAGCCAAGCTAATATTCACGCTAGGGCATTCCTGAAGAGTGCAGACGCTTCTCTGCGTCTGCGTTTGCTAATGTCAGCTTTACTTTTCTTCTTTAGTTATTTCACCTTTAGCCAATGATTTTATGATCATTTTTACATAACTTTTTACTTTCTTTTAACTGGATTTTTATGTTTTCACTTATTTTTACTTTTTAAACATGTTGGACCTGCTAAACGACTGGAGCCTTCGTATCTATTTTTCCAACATGTCACTACAAATTTATTCTGCCACAATTGATGGAAATATCTACAAGAAATCAGCTACAAACTTTGCTTTGGAATCTGAAAAGAGGACTTCAGGAGACAATCCCAAACAGACAATGTACAGAACACTGGACCAGCTCTATACCCTCTCCAGGGGCTGGAGGGTTTATGAGAGTTTGCCCAACCAGTCCACATGTGTTTTGTGGATCTGAAGAAGGCATTCGACTGTGTCCCTCGTGGCGCCCTGTGGGGGGTGCCCCGGGGCCCTTTGCTAAGAGCTGTTCGGTCCCTGTGCGACCAGAGCAGGAGCCGGCTTGAAGAGGCTGGGATGAGGATCAGCACCTCCAGGTCTGAGACCATGGTTCTCAGATGGAAAAGGGTGGCTTGTCCCCTTCAGGTTGGTGAAGAGATCCTGCCTCAAGTGGAGGAGTTCAAGTATCTTGGGGTCCTTGTTCACAGTGAGGGAAGGAGTGACCGATGAACTGGTCTGTTGTGGTGAGCTGCAAGTCAAAGCTCTCGATTTAGCGGTTGATCTACATTCCTACTCTCACCTATGATCATGAGTTTTGGGTCATGACCAAAAGGATGAATTCCTGCTCAGGGCGGCTGGGCACTGGTTCTACTGGTGTGAGACAGTAGCACCAGTGCACAGAAGCACACCTTCTGGTTCTCGCTCAGGTCGTCAGATGACCCACTGTGAGGAGGAGACATGTTGACTCACAGGTCGTGGCCCATGGGCCTCCTCTATGTCTTCCCACCACTATACCTCTTGGTTTTCATCTGTGCAGCTGTGTTGGGGCCCGTGTACTCCTGGGAGAGGTGGTTACGGGCACGGCGGGCAGGACAGAGGCTTTTGGGGGAGGTGGTCCGTTTTCCCGACCATAGATAGTGGGATTTGGGGCATGATCATGATGCCAGGATGCTCTTGGGTGCCATTGCCTGGGGTGGGGTGTGCATGGCTACTCTTGGGAGAGGTTAAAATTCGGTGTCAACACAAAGTACTTTTGATAAATTTGTTTATGTAGAGCAAACGGTTCTGAAATGTGTAAAATTTACATATTTGTAGATCTTTAATTATGTTAATTTAACTTTAATTTTAATTGTACACTGCAAAACAAATTATTGCTGCTGATAAATTTTGTAATGAATCTGGTGACATTTTGTCATCAAACTGACACAACAGATTCCAGGTCATTAATCCCACCAGAACATTTGAACATTGTCAGATTGGCTCCAATATTTACGACACTTACTGGTATTAGTTTTATTAAAGCATTTAAATGTATTAACCAAACTGGAACTAGTTACATTCAAACTGCAAACTATCTTTCAAGTCTAAAAACAGATGTTGGGTTAGACAATATCAGTAAATAATAATGTATAATCCATAATTTACAGGAGCATCACTGAAACAAACCACGAGTTTTGCTCATTTTTTGGTCAAACCCATTTTGTGTAAAGTCACTGGTACATTTTTGTTTTCAGGGATTGAGCCTTTTTTGAAAGCTCTGTTGATTCCATCTCTATTATTATTTTTTGCATGACTTCCAGGTGTAGTGAAGCCTGGATGGACAGCTTAGGTTTAGGACGTAGAAGAGACCCAAAGGCATTCAAGAATAATGCCTACATCAGAATACTCCAACATGGGATCTTCTTTGGTGACGTAGATGCCTACAGTGGTTTCTTCGATGGCTCTTAGGGTTCCCTCATGTCCTAGTGGGATTGAACACAGCAGTGTGGAGCACACGGAGTTTGATTAATATGTCCGTTTATGCATCTGAAAAATATTGTTTAACTATGGAGTAAAAGCCCGGATGTAACCTCCATTTTATTGCCCTTTCATAACGACACTATCAATAAGGACCAATGGGCGGATTACATCCATTTTTTTTACAATCTATGTTTTTTCCCTCTCTCTCTACGCACTAGTGTGTACACTCCAGCAAATCAAATAATAATAAAACAAATATTACTATTGGATAACTATGAACTCTTCTTCTGTTTATAAACTTTTAACACTATGCAAATGCATATTTTATCTGTATAATAATGAAATTATTTCTCACAAATGAAATTACAATGCCTCAATGCATTATAAAGATGGTATACATTCTTGTAAAAGTTCTGATTTACTCAATAATCATATTATTACACTTTTATTAGTAACAGTATTTATGATTCCCACAGAAACTGACACAATGTAAGTCACTCACCTCCAACCCCTCCTTTCACACAAGTGATGGAAACTCTTCTCAAAGATTCGGCTCTTATGGCTCCCAAATGGCTCTTAAGTTAGTATCTCTCAGAGCCTTTTAACATTGCAAATGTTTTTGCGTGGGCAACCAATTTTTAATTGTGTTTTCACAAAAGACTTATATTTCAATACACTTGAATGTTTTGTTAGAAAAAGTCCAGTTACTAGCTTATTTTCTAACATTTTAATAAAACTTTAAATAGAACAATTTGACACAACAACAGCAAAGTTTGCTTTCATCATTGTGTTCACAAATATTATTGAAATGCAGCCAGATGCTCCTGTTTTTGTCGTTTAGGCTATTTTTCATGTCGCTCTGTCGCTCCGTCTCTCCGTCTCTCTGTGCACCTGGACCATAGATAGTATAAATATGGATGATATCCGCCCATTGGTCCCCTATTCACCAATATTGTCATTACGAATGGGGAATAAAATGGCCGTTACATCCGGGCTTTTTCCATAGTAAAACAATAGTTTTATATAGCATAAACAAACATATTAATGAAAAATTCACCCCAGAGTTGTCATGTAGTAAAAACTTAGCTCTAGAGACCGGAGCCATCTTTTGTACCAGGCTGTAAACATGAGTTTTACTCTTGTAAAGTTGCCATTGGGTTTCTCCTTATATTGCCGCTTTTGGAGCCTGCCCTCTGGTGGACGGAGGTATATCGCTGTATTTCGCTGTAAAATCACCGTATGGCGGCCCCCTAACACGAGGACCATTTAAGAGGTACCATGGGAGAGGCTTGACCTGGACTCACTCAGTCTTAGGAGCGCCCTTCCTTCTATCACAGAACGCTATGATCCTAGTCTGTCCTGTGATTGGCCGCTGTATACCCATCCAGATATAGTCCTGCCCCGCCCCCGTCTGAAGATGGGGCTCTGACAGGGGCCGGCAGATTTTCAGATTTTCCACAGCTGTCCAAGAAGCTCCGGTTCAAAAATATATTTTACACAATGCGTCTGTAATCCTAGAAAATGTCTTGGTCCAGATCAGCTCCGCCTGTTGAAGACCATTATTTTCTGTTTCTGATGAAACTGAGACAAAGTGATTGAATTTTTCAGGACTCGTGTTCTGAAGTCTGTGCCAGAATAATGCTTCTTCTTTGGTTGTTCTGAACTGAATATGTTTTAAAACTATAAAGGATTGTAAATATTAAATCAGATTTTCTATTTTGTACTGAATTATGTTTTTAGTCTGGACCCCAGGAAGACTCACTGATCACTTAGACTTTCAGCGAACGAACAGGGGCCATGTAAACAAACAAACACACTAAAGAGCTGGTTATTGATTCCAGTCATCACCAAAAAACGACTCACTCGCCTCATTCTCCAAGGTTCTGAGGCAGAGACAGAGAAAGATGTGACCTTAGCTCAGTGAGAGAATGGTTCAGAAATGTAACTGTTAAAGAAAAGAAGACGTAGGTCCTGCTGCAGAACAACAGGCTGTGAGTTTCCAGCTCTGAAGGACATTAATTATTCTAGACTTCTGTCCCGAGCTTTAAGTATCGTCAGTGACACGAGAGAACATCCTGCGAGTGAATGATTTAACCTCCTTCAGAGAAACGTTCGTTTATATTCATATTTATCTGTTTACATTTACATTTATTCATTTAGCAGACGCTTTTATCCAAAGCGACTTACATTAAGCTTCTATTCACCAGTGTTACAGCTGGAACACCACAAGTGTCTTGCCCAAGGACACAACGACAGTATGAACTGTGGGGAGAGTGGGAATCGAACCACCAACCTTCCAGTTGAAGTTCGGTTGAATTCTGTTTCGTATTAGAGTTTGATTCAGCACTTAAAAGTTTCGTCTCCAAAAAGTCAGCTTCCATATTTATTGGAGCCAAATAAAACACTGGCCAAGGGCCGCATTTGGCCCCTGGGCCTTGAGTTTGACGTACGTGCTGTAAAATGTTTTATACAGAAAACAAAACTAGAACCAAAGTGTTTTTAATGTTACTGTTGATGTTTCTTTAATGTTGTCCAGCAGAGGGCGCCAGAGTCTGACAAATTAGTTTTGATTAATGTGTGATTATCTACAAAACAGTTCTCACACAGAACTTAACAATATTTAAATCTAGGACAGGGACTGTGTTCAGGCTCCTGTCACGGGCCCCTAACTTCATCCTGCTGCCAGCCTCTTTCCTGCTCTTCCTCTGGTGCTTTATCTTTTTATTAAATATACATCTTCACGACACAATAAGAGAGTGCTGGGCTCAGTTTAAACAAATAAAAAGCAAAACATTAAATGGCCTGTGTTTGTCTCGTGTGTTGGAGACTCATCCTGTGTTTGTGGCCACTTTGGGTCCTGGATCTAGTCCTGGAACTGACTCTGTGGCCTTATGGACCTTTTACTTGTTGAATGTTGAACATGAACAGATCTGCATTTACACTTGTCTTTGGGCTTAGCGCCCAACGTAACTTAACCTCACTTTATCTATCAGTGTCGTCCAGGGACGGTTTTTATGTCTTAGACCAGGTCTTATTGAGTCGTTCACTGAAAATCAATTTCATAAATAAAACAACAAATGGTAAGATACCTATAAAAATAATATTATATTGTATATTGTAGCTTTAGATATGACATCATTTACAATCATTTACATTTACGTTAATTGTATGGAGCGTAATAAAGCACTATATATAATGTATTAAAGTAAAAGAATCTTACAAACACAGAAAAACCTAAACACAATAGATCACTACAATATTTAGGTCAGAGATGTAGAGGCTGAACAGGTCTGACATTGTGAGTGGGACGTTCCGTGAAATTCAATATAAAATAATGAATAAATGACTCCAGTAATGCAGAGTAATAAAAAATGTTCTGAAATGCAAGAATGAACAAGTAAATATTTTTATTTAATGTCATCTTTCTGGTCGTCTGTTTAAAATTGAAAAATGTCTTGTTTACAAAGTACAACTGGATCCAAAGCTCTGTCTATATATATATAAATATAAAAATAAATATATAAATATATAAATATAAAAATAAATATATAAATAAATAAATATAAAAATATATTAATGTATAAATATATAAATATAAAAATTGGCCTGGTCACACGTACACATGTTTTTTTTATAAACACATTCTTTTCTCTGTGTTTGTGCCTTGTTCACACTTAAACAGAGTTTTCAGGCAAAACTATTTTTATACTAGAAGTGAAGATTAACTGCGCTGACGTTACGGCTGTCGATGTGTGGAGCATGTTTCTACGTTTCTCTGGCTCTGTTAGAACTAACTACACATCACTGTGAACCTAGACTTATTACATCCCTTCAGTCTGTTGCACTCATTAGATCCACCACATGGATCCATTTTTCTGTTTTTATTGTTGTTATAAGAATTCTATATGTCTAAAAGAATTCTATATCCTTATATTATCCAGAGAGACACGGAGACAGATTATATTATAAAAAGCGAAAGGCCAGGTTTTATTCCTTGCAAGGGAAGCAAAGTACACAGATACAACAAAGGTACATTGTGCGTTTTGCTTACAGAGGTAAGCAAAACATTACATTTTATATCACTAAAGTGGGGGCTGTCAGTGGGAGGTGTATCTTGCATACACCCTCCCCTCAAGGCCCCAGCTCCAGGCTCCAGGTGCAGAAGTCCTCCGGCAAGCCATGTCTTTAGTTATGTCTACACCATGCTTGGAATAACATGGAGGACATAACATGATTTGACATGACCTGTAGAGAACTATGAGCACCAACTAACTATAAACAATATACACAATTATAAGAATAAAATTCTTATAACATTCCCCCCTCTTTATGCTGATAACAATTAGCATAAACAACCTACTAGCTTGATTTTGAGTTTTAAACTATGACAGAAGCGAAAACCAGCAGGGCGTTGACCTAGCCAGAAGAACATTTTGACCCATTGGTAAAATGACCTAAAGCTGGAAAAACTCTTCTATCCACCCCTCGCCCCAAAGGCGGTGACAAAACACAAACATCAAGCATCAAACGTATGTAATCACTTCAAATGATTAACTTAAAACACATGTCAAAACAAACATAACAAAAGATTATAATGGATATGTTTCAAATCAAATGGGAACCCACAGAGTAAGCACTGATTCTTCAAAGTCAAATTCTTTAAAGTCCATAAATCATAAATGTCCATAAATCATAAATCAAAACACAGTGTCACTCCAAAATAAAGTAGAAAAATTTGCCAGAGGTTGAGCTGGTCGACCCATTGGACTCAAGATCTCTGGCCTGTCCCTGCCTGTCCATTTCTGTCCCTGTAACGAAAGAAAAACACATGGAGTGAGACATATGCACATTCATAATGATTAAAATCAATTCTCTTCAGCATAATCAATTCAATGAACCATACGGCCCTTAGGTCTGTAGTATGATCCGTCCTGGAGCTGTTGTCCCGTTGGTGTTCATGCAAACAATAACGTCCCTCAGATATCAAAGTGTTCATCTGAGGTCAAAGCCTTGACCTTAGTCGTTTGGCAGGTGCATGTCCAGGAATGTTGACCCAGCAATGGCCACATTCATCAATCTCACCAACAAGCTCCGGATACATGTAAAGCAACACAAACAAACATTATTAGACATGGAAGTGCAACAACAACTACAAGTACATGTACTGTATCTCAATTCAGATTCTAAAATCCCAGTCAATTTTCCAAATATGGTTAACCCAGGTCAAAATGAATTTCTCTATTCCCGAATATTCTAATTTCTCTGTTAGAGTTTGAAGTCCTTTCTTAAAGACTTTAGTTCTGCTGTAACTAGACCTGTGTTACTTTGGAGGAAATCCTTTTGTAGATCCCCCTCTTCAGCTAAAAGCATAGCTCTGTGCTATTTTGTTCTGTCCAGTCCTTGGATCAGTTTTCTCTCATTTCCAGTTTTAATTAACAGTTACAGCATCTCTCGTACAATTCATAAACCTTTGTTGGTTATAAATATACTTAATTTAATCTACATTTTCATAAATTGTCTCAAATGTAAAACATTCAAGTCCTAATGCTAATTTAATTTTAGCCTTATATTCATTCATGACACCTTCGAAGGACACCTCTGTCGTCGATGTAAATGGGGCTCTCAAATGAACCTGAGGAGCTGCTGTTTGGCTCCTAAAGTGTGAGTTTCCACTCACGATGTTCTCCGTCACATTGTATGTGAACACAAATAAAACGAGGATCCTTTAAGGACGCATGTTTCCGATCAGCAGGCAACACTGGTCTAATGGTCTTACTTTCACAAAACCTCCAGACTTCTGCTTTGCACTGCACCTGTCCCTGATCTCTACGTTTGTCAAGTTCAGAGTGATGTCACAGGAAGTCATGTGACCCACGTCACTAGCCCTGCTCACAGGTGTGCTTCCCTTCACAGGTGTAAACCAAGATGATATAAGTTCAAAGAACTATGTTAATATTAGCTCTTACTGGTGGTGGCTATATTAATTGTCAAAAGTCCTTTTCTGAACTGGTATACTTGTTGTAGTTGGCTTCCATCCAAATAAAGAACAAACAAACAAATCAGAACGTTATCTGACATTATAGACCCATAGAAAGTGCCTCCTAGGTTTTCGTCAAACGAAACCATAAAAGCCCTTAAAATGATCAAACCATAAACCCTGTTTCCACAGATATGGTCTGCTGGAAATCTACTTTAATCTGAAAAGGTTTAATCAGACTAAACAGTGCTTCTCCAGAAAAGTCCTGTCAACTTTCTTTTAGTTAACCAAGCATCCCTTCAGCACTTTAACACAGCTTTGTTTAAACCTTCATCTCCCCCCTTTTTGAGACGTGGTACAACCATGGCTCAAAATACCAAAAAAAATGAAACAAAACTTAAACAAAATAAAACAAAAATCAAAAATAAAATCAAAACAGAATGGTTTTTTCCAATTACCACCTTAAATTGTTATTTCATTAATTAGCATTTCTAATTATTCATCTTCTTTATGTTTCCCAAATAGCATCACTTTTGTTTACGTTATATTTAAAACTTAACTTTGTTTAGTTCAGTTTTAATTTTAGTTACCATTAGTTGTAGGTCTTTACCTGTAACTTTAATTGGTATCATTCACAATTTAATCAATTTTAACTCAGTTGATGCAAACATAAATAATTTATATAGATCAGATCTGGTTTCTCATGATCTATTTTCACAAACCTTTAAACCTTCACCTTCAATTCACAATTTATTTCACATGTTCTTTTAAATTAGAATATTCTCAAAATATTGTTTAATTTACCTTAAATTACTTTCTTTAGAAAGAAAACACATTTTTCTCTTACTTCAACACAAAATTTCTTAATCACCCTTGGGTCAGACCCCCCTCTCTGGGGTTAAACCAGTAACAGCAGCATGTCTTGAACACACCACAAAGCCTCTGCTCTGTTCACTCTGCTTTCCTCCAAAACACCATCACCTTTGTGACTGTCGTTTAAAAGGAAAGACTCAAAATTCTGCTTTATTTTTAATAAAATTTCTTCAGGATTTTGTTCAGTATAGATTTGTTCTATACTGTCTCTGTAAAACTCAGTTTTACCACCAGGTGCTAAATACAATAATACCATTGTTTTTGTATTTTTCCCATATTAATTTAAATGTAACATAAAACGTTTTAACAATTATTATTTTCATGTTTCCACTAATTTGGCATTCAGATGCCACATAAAGAATTCACCTCACTCAATATTAAACAGAACCTTTAAACATCAAGTGTAAAATCAAAATAACGTGTCTCTCTTTCTTTATTCAAATTCACCAAAATTGTAATCAGTAATTATCATTACTGTTCATTCAATAAAATGTATCATCTCAACCTCTTTTTATTCTCTTTTTCTTTAGGTTACAAAGACCCAAAGTTTGTCAAAACCCAAAACCAAAACAACGTCTAACGTCTGTTCAAAAGGACCTTGTGTTAGTCCCAGTACTCAAAAAAAAAATCTTAAATCACTTCGAACAGTGATTAAACCCATCGAGCCATTGGCATATGCTCTTAAACTTTAACAATTCACCTTGTTAGTTTAACAATTATCTTTTATTCACTTATTTTTCATTAACTTTAATTTTTCAAATAAAACCTTTAAAATCATTTTAACAGTTTGCACCGTTTTAACATAGATATGTTTTTAATCACCAAAACCTTTTTATTGTATAGATAACACTATACCTTAATTATAAAGTACCAAAATAAATAATGATTATTATTTATTTTGAACTATCTTCATTTCAATTTTCCAATTACTTAAACTTTAAGTTTTTCTTCTCCAAAACCATATTCAATCCCATTACTTCAATCGTTTAGTTTACCATCATGTTTCATAGATTCAATAAAACTCAAATGTGGACTTTATTCATATCAACAGACCTGTCAGAAGGTCAAACAGTTTTCATAATTAAGTATCATAAACTTTATTTAACACATTAGTTCAGTGCAATCTGTTTCTGTCACTGACATTTATAACTCAGTATTCTTCTCAACATTAAAAGTTTGTTTAATGTAAAGGCTCCCACCATGTCTGTGGAGCCAAAAACAAAAACCCAAACAAAACATTTCTCGCTCTTGGGAGCAAAAAGGAGGGTGCTGTGAAGCTCCTGTTACATTGACTTACATAGAATGTTATCTTGTTTTTAAACATTCCTTGTGAATCCAAACAGTGGTTGTTTTGAATCCACTTTCTCCATTTTCATACTTTGTTAGAACCAAACCAGAGGAATACATAAATGTTACTTTTCTTCATCCAGGTTCTGGTAACCTTGTTTTCTTTTAAATATGAGCTTATGGCCCAACTATAAAGTTATATTATCTTTATAAACTTACTCTGCACAATTCTTTAAGATTTATATTTTAAATTCTTCCAATTACAAAGTAATCATTTTCATTCTTTTATTGGCGTTATACCGTGTGTTTGAACCACACTGATATTAAGGACCTCTATTAGTTCTCGTACTAATGGATACACAACATTGTTTAGCAAAACATCAATCACTACTTTTATTTTAGATCCAAGTGTTGGACC
This sequence comes from Perccottus glenii, assembly GCA_024416835.2. Classification (NCBI taxonomy): domain Eukaryota; kingdom Metazoa; phylum Chordata; class Actinopteri; order Gobiiformes; family Odontobutidae; genus Perccottus; species Perccottus glenii. Next base: position 363,732 of record CM044562.2, on the reverse strand, counting down.
TTTAACTTCTTTAAACCTTTAATGTTCACATTTCTATGTCACATTAAATTCAAAACCAACTCTGTTCTTTAACAGAATACTCATTATTTTCTCTCATAAACCAAAATCACATTCTCCTCTGTAGATGTGTGTCCCATGTGTCCCATGTTTGTGTCTATGTGTGTGTATTTACATGTGTTTATGTGTGGGCAGTTACATGTGTCTTTATGTGTCTTTATGTACCTGACCTGTTAGTTGAAGCGGTCAGTTATCCTCGTCTCTCGTCTGGACCCAGTTTCGACCTCCTCCTCCTCCTCTCAGTGCCCTCTCGTCTGTCACGCCCACCTCCACCTCGCTCTCGTCTCCATGGCAATTGTGCATTTTTCCTCAGAGAAATACATTACATTCATATTAATTTCAAGTTTCATCCAATTTGCAAACACACTTTACAAATACCTTTTCGGTCAATCTCAATATATCAAAATTTAAACAAATAAACGATTGTCTGAATTCGTTTATCTTACCGCTTCCGTGTTGCTGCTGCTGGTCTGCAGCTTTTTTTCCTTTTTTCTCAGCCGAAACTCCGCAGGTGGGAGGTGGGGTGCAGAGGAAGGTTTTTGGAGAGGACACTGTTTTCCGGAGGGAGGGAGGAAGCCGATACCTAGATGCTCCAGAAACATTTAAACAAAATACAAATGATTAGTGTTTTGAAGTACATGCGTGTACTTCTTTCAAAAATCTCTTCTCTACTTCTCTGTGTTTTTTTTTCTAACTAGAAGAATAGCTTATGGAAGTTACCTTTTTCTCATGTTGTTCAAACTTTTTCTAAACAAAAACATTACTTTTGTTCCGATTCACAACATTAGACTCATTCTTCATCCAACAATGGCCCATTCATAACACATTTATTCTCTCACACACCTTTTATCTTTAACTATTTAGGTCAACAATTCTCAGTATTGCCAACATTTCTCAGTATAAGGCCCGTCACTTTCAGTGGGCTTTTTTCTTTTTTTCACTCACCGCGTCACCAGCAGTGAACATTTCTTCAGCTAAAGCTCTCGTGGGCTTTTAAAAATCACCGCTTCACATGCAGTGAACATTTTTCAGCATAAGCCTGTCACTATCTAGTGGGCTTTTAAAATCTCATTTCTCATCTGCAGGAATCACTTCTACGTAGGCAGGCCTTTTTATAGTCACAGTGACTTCGGACTCATTCATCTCACCCGTTAAGATTTTACATGTAGGTTCTCGATAATGGTCAATACTGAGTTTTCCTGTGCGTACACGCACCATTAAAACCAACAATACTAGCTATGCAAGGCAGTTCGATTGTGGCGTATTACGATACGTGATTATTAATCTAAGATAAATTCCTGTGCTCTCTAGACAAGCTCTTTAGACCTCATACTTCTTTGTAATCAGGTGAACTATCTAGTGCCATAGAGTCCCGCCCTTGTCACGGCCAAATGAACTAAACGCGCGGGTCCGTTTCAAGAAACACCTGAAGACTTACAAAGCATAAGGTATCTATCAAACTAAAATCTAGCAAGACAACAAGCTTTAACACAGATTAACATCAGAATATCCCGTTTAAAACCTCACCCGTTAAGATTTAACATGTAGGATCTCGATCAAAAACACATACTTTTTCGGCTTTAAACCTCACCCGTTAAGATTTTACATGTAGGATCTCGATAAAGCGGATCTCACCATTAGATGACATTTAGGGTCTCGATCTTTCAGCGTTTAAGAATCTCGCATGCTGGCCAACTTCATGGAAAAACATCAACTAATGATGTACACTACATGCAGCCCGCTCAACCTACGTCAGATTTCCAAAACGACTTCCGGAAGCTTTGGTAATTACAAACTCACACACACACACACCAAAAAATAAATTAAACAGCTGTTTACCTGAATTTTTAGTCCAATAGTCCAGTTGTTCCGCAGCTAGACTGTCTTTTCTGTTCTCTCGTCTCTCTGCTCTTCTCTTTTTCTCAGTCCAGATTTCGTCATCGTGTTCACACACACACAGAGGGGATATCTGGCCCTTACTGCTAAATAGCACAGCTTGGGACTTACAAGAAATGCATTGTTTTTGCATTTCTCCGTGCACGTCAGTTCACCTCTTTGCATGAGAAACCACGAATATTGAAATCCGGGTCACGGCACCAAATGTTATAAGAATTCTATATGTCTAAAAGAATTCTATATCCTTATATTATCCAGAGAGACACGGAGACAGATTATATTATAAAAGCGAAAGGCCAGGTTTTATTCCTTGCAAGGGAAGCAAAGTACACAGATACAACAAAGGTACATTGTGCGTTTTGCTTACAGAGGTAAGCAAAACATTACATTTTATATCACTAAAGTGGGGGCTGTCAGTGGGAGGTGTATCTTGCATACACCCTCCCCTCAAGGCCCCAGCTCCAGGCTCCAGGTGCAGAAGTCCTCCGGCAAGCCATGTCTTTAGTTATGTCTACTCCATGCTTGGAATAACATGGAGGACATAACATGATTTGACATGACCTGTAGAGAACTATGAGCACCAACTAACTATAAACAATATACACAATTATAAGAATAAAATTCTTATAACAATTGTAAAGACACTTTAAACACTTCCACCTCGTCGTCTGTGACACTCATCAATCACTTTTTGGGTCAGACTCTTTTCTGTCGAAACCAAACCCCTGCACATGCTCTGAATGTTCCTGTTTTTAAGTTTACCGCCATCTTGTGGTGAAGAGAACTGTTTCATGTGTTTAAGGCGTCTGGACAGAGAAAAGAAATCTCAGTTTATAAAAATATCTGTGAGGTCTGTTACATGGGAACTTTATAAAAAATGGGCAGATGTTTTGATCGAATGGGATTTATTTATGAGTGCATTGTCCTGATGTTTGTTCGGTGCTTTTTAAAAAGAATATATAAAAATACACAAATACATTGTGTTTAAAACCAGAGGAAACTATGCCTTCTGTCGATTAAAAAAAGAATAAAATGAAAAGGAACGTGGTCAGGGGCTGTTATCTGTTTTCTGATATCACTGATCTCAGGTCTGCTCTGGAAAGAAGACAGAGATGGTTCAAAGAGGAGGAACTAACTTTTTCACCCGTCTTCACTTTAAATGTGAAATCCTTCCTCTTTTGTTCATTAACAAAGTGGGCTTCACTCAGATAACTGCTTTTTTTCATCTGAAACAAACTTGAGTGTCATCATGAAGCTCTGTCAGTTTTTGCTGCTGTTGTTCGGTGAGTACACTCAGGATAAACGGCTCTAGCTCTCGATGTTACATTAACTGTTTCTGTTTCACAGTGCTGTGGGACAGAAAACCTGGACTCACTGAAGCAAAGGCTCCAGTTTTTAAAGCCGTGGAAGGAGGAGAGCAATCAATCAACTGTCGGTCTGAAAATCTGAAAGTAAACAAGAGGAAGTTCTGTAAAAACGACTGTAATGAAGAAGACATTTTGGTGGAGACCTCAGGAAACAAACAGGAGAACGGCAGATACAGCATCAAACACGAGAAAAAAGAATCACCTCCACTCGATATGATCACTGTGAAAATCACAAACCTGACCCGGTCCGACTCTGGACGATACCGGTGTTTTTGGGAAGCTCCAGAAAAAAGTTCTTACTCAGAATTTATAATCGAAGTCTTAGAAGGTGAGTGTTTATTTATTTAAAACGATATATATCTGTTAATCTTAACATTTACATTTAGTCATTTAGCAGACGCTTTTATCCAAAGCGACTTACAAGTGAGGAAAACAATGGAAGCAATTTTAACAACATAAGGAACAAAAAGCATAAGTGCACAAAAACTTTAAACCCAGCGCAGTTTATAAAGCTAAGGATAAGAAAGTTTTTTTTGAAGAAAGGAATCGAGAGAAAGGAAATAAAACTCAGTGTTTGTCAGTCAGGTGTTGACAATAATGACACAAACAGATGCTTAAAGCCTCTGTTTGAGCCGAACTCTACGACACATTCAACTTTTACATTTACACCTGAAAAACCCAAGGGACTTGGTCTCAGTCACATTTGTTACTGTTACGTAATGAACAGTATTAATATTGACAGTATACACTGTCAGAGATGGGTTTTGGTAAAGGCTGTGTCCACAGTAGTGTGTGTAAGTGCTGTACATTTACATTTAGTCATTTACAGACGCTTTTATCCAAAGAGACTTAAAACTGAGGAAAACAATGGAAGCAATTTTAACAACACAAGGAACAAAAAGCATAAGTGCACAAAAAACTAGTCAGTTTAAACCCAGCACCGTTTACAAATCTATGGATAAGAAAGTATTTTTTTTTTGTTTTTTTGCTTTGATATCTCGCAGCGTCCCGGTACAGGGACGCAAACATGCTCCAAAAAAGCGTCTTTTTTGTGCTAACACCTTGTCATGCAAACCCCAACAATATATATACCAAATTAAAGCTTAAAGTCTCATCTTTCAGGAGATATAAACCATTTCAACACGTTACAACCATAGATAGTATAATTATGGATGATATCCGCCCATTGGTCCCCTATTCACCAATATGGTCATTACGAATGGGCAATAAAATGGCCGTTACATCCGGGCTTTTCGAGTTTTACTCCATAGTAAAACAATAGTTTTTAGATAGCATAAACCAACGTAATTTTCAAAAATTTACCCCCCCCAGAGTTGTCATGTAGTAAAAACTTAGCTCTAGAGACCGGAGCCATCTTTTGTACCAGGCTGTAAACATGAGTTTTACTCTTGTAAAGTCGCCATTGGGTTTCTCCTTATATTTCCGCTTTTGGAGCCTGCCCTCTGGTGGACGGAGGTATATCGCTGTATTTCGCTGTAAAATCACCGTATGGCGGGGCCCTTACACGAGGACCATTTTAGAGGTTCCATGGGAGAGGCTTGGTAAGCAACCACAGCGCCGACATCAAAGCCTTTTTTACAGACAAGCACAAAGATTGAGTTTGGACTAGTCTTACCTTTGAAGGCTCTTTTGGACTGAAACTGCAACAAATCCCAATAAGCTTGGTGTCTTTCTGTCCGTAAAGGTCCAGGGAATAATATCCAGTAAAATAATTAGGTCCACAAAACATGTAATATCCTCCAAGGCTCAAAAACTGCAGAGAAGTGTTTCCAACTTGAAATCAGCAGCGACATTTTTTGTCATTTCTTTAGATAATAAAAGCCATAAGTCCTTTTGAGACCGCGAAAAAAGCTACTAAAATGCTAACAGGAAGTGTTAGCCTTCAATTGATACCTTTTTCAGCCAATTCTGACGAGTTTTGAGCGGGCGGGACCTGGATATGCGCCAATGGCCGCACAGACTCTGCGGCCATTGGCAACGATTACGCATCACGTAAACGCTTCTAGCACATCCGTTGTTCTCCGTATATGGTCTTGTTGGGGTCTGATGTGAAGATCAAGATATCACACCTTTTCTTTGTCCCTTCACAGAGGTGCAGTAAACACCAAGAAAAACCCCAGTAAAATGATCCACATGTGACATGCTCTTGTGCTTTCTGCCAAGAAGAGACTGCAACATTGACACATATTTTGCTACATTGACACATATTTTGCAACATTGACCCATTTTACCCATATTTTGCAACATTGACCCATATTTTGTAACATTGACACATATTTTGCAACATTGACACATATTTTGCAACATTGACCCATTTTACCCATATTTTGCAACATTGACCCATATTTTGTAACATTGACACATATTTTGCAACATTGACACATATTTTGCAACATTGACCCATATTTTGTAACATTGACACATATTTTGTAACACTGACCAACAGTTTTATAACCTATGTATATAGTTTGCAGTATGTTTTTTATGTGTGGATATTATTCAAAAAAATATATTTTGGCCCATAACACTCATTTAGACTATTTTTTATGTAAATATGTCAATTTTATTGTGTTATTATTATGGAATATTAATTTTCATAACTAATTGAGTGATTATGTTTGTAAATACAGATTCCTCTAGATGTAAGCTTTCAGTAGAGCCCTAATTGATGCCTGTGGGTTGAAGCATTCAGAACTTTTGCACTTTTTCATACGTTTTCCAAATGTGTCCAATTTGGATAAATCTTGGATAAACTATGGTTCCTCTATAAAACACATGGACTTACCAACATAAAAAAAATTGTATAAAATTCATTTTTACATTTTATTCTTTTCAAGTTTGAAATGTGACTAGTCATCAAGTTATTATTTTGGCCCATAGTGTGTTTTAGTCCTCAACTACCTCCTGAAGCCTTTTACACCTTTATTTTCACTAAATATTTCAGGCGAGGACACAAAAAATAATTTTCTCTGTGTGTTCCAAAGTGTATAAAATTGTATCAGCAGTACTTAGAGAGATTCTGACTGTTGTGGGTGAAACTAGAGGTTGTTACCTTTACAAAGAGCCCACACTTGTATTTAAATTACATAGGGTTCAAGAACAGCAATCATTTTAATTTGGAGAGGTCACATACACACAATACAGACAAAATTATCCGGAAGAGATTAAGAGTTAAGAGAAGGAATCGATATAAAGGAAGTAGAACTCAGTGTTTGTCAGTCAGGTGTTGATGGAAGAGATGTGTTTTCAGGCGTTTTTTAAAGATGGCTACAGAATCTGCTGATCTTGTAGCAGCAGTAGATCATTCCACCAATGTGGAACAGATCCAGAGAAGACAAGACAAGACATTTATTTTTGTATAGCCCAATATCACAACAACAGTCGCCTCAAAGGGCTTAACAGACTGCACTAGACAACATCCCCTGTCCTTAGACCCTCCATCAGGGTCAGAGGGAAAACTCCAAAAAAACCCAGCCGGGAAAAAAGAGAAACCTCAGGAGAACCACAGAAGGAGGGATCCACTCCCAGGACGGACAGGCCGTGCAGGAATGTGTCCAGGACTGTTGAAAAATACATAGAAATACACAAACATTTTCACAAATAAAAACATTTATATTGGCAGTGTCCAGTGTCCACTCTGAGTGTGCAATAGTGGGGAGGGGGGGGTGATTACCTACAGCTACAACCAGTGTAAACGTGTACCTATGATCAATCAGTCTCCATACGTTTGGTGAAATAAGTATCTTTTGAGTTTGCTTTTGAAAACTTCAACAGAGTCAGCTCGCCGCACTTCCGCCGGGAGCATGAATGAGAATTTCAGCATCAGCTAAAGAGAGGCAGGAGTGAATTTTTGAGATATTCCTCAAGTGAAAAAAGCCTAGTTTTGTGACCTCACTAATGTGCTGCTGCAGTGATAGTGTGGAGTCAAAAATGACACCAAGGTTTATTTATTTAAAGTTTATTTAACAGGGACCATACAAGCAAACATAGTTACAATACAAAGCCTGTAACTGATGTGCAGCATATAGAGATTATAGCTAGTGCTAATTTTCAACTCCTGTCCCTGGTTGGGCATTTCTAAGAACATTATAAAACAAATACACAGTGTTGCCGTGCTCCAACACACAATTGTTGATCGAGACAGTAAGATTGTTGAACTTGTGCCGATGACTGGCAGGACCAATTAACAAGAGCTCTGTTTTATCCGAGTTCAAATGGAGGAAGTTTTGAGACATCCATGTTTTAATGTAAACGAGGCAGGCCTCTAGACGCTTGATGTCAGTAGTATTATTCGCTTTTATTGGTAGATACAGCTGTGTATCATCGGCATAACAGTGGAAGTTTTGCTTATCGCCCAAACAGATCCACAGATGATGCCATCTCTCACATCCTGTAGCTCAGCTTTTAATACTATAGTCCCCATTAAGCTAGCCTCCAAACTCATAGACCTCGGACTGAATCCATCACTCTGCGACTGGATCCTTGATTTCCTCACCGGCAGACCTCAAGTGGTGAAACTAGGCCAGTACACCTCCAGCTCCATCACACTGAACGTAGGAGCCCCACAGGGCTGTGTCCTGAGTCCCCTGCTCTACTCTCTCTACACACACGACTGCGTGTCCTCGCACAGCTCCACATCCATTATCAAATTCGCTGATGATACTGTGGTTCTGGGCCTCATTCACAACAACAATGAGACCGCATACTTGGATGAGGTAGAGTATAACGGCTCCTGGGGTTTTCTTCTGATGAAAAGGATCACGCTTCAACTGATGTCTTGACGTTTATTTATTGATCTGTTGACATTATCACGTTTCTTAACTTCGACATCACTTGAACATCGTGCACCCCATATTCAACATCTTTACATCTGTGACACCGTGAAAAACTGAAACAAATAAAATTACTGTGTGAGTGTTTCGTCCGTAAGAGCTTCAACAAAACACATTAACTTGCAAATTAACATACAAAATAAACATACCGTGTGCACCTTCCAATCAGAAATCCAAGAGACATTAAAAGACATTAGGTAGCATTTCTCCAGCTACAAACTCCATGTATCGAACACCTCCTATTCTGTGCTCATTTCCTCGTGTTTCCGCTTTTGCACACTACCAGTTAGATCACATGATCACTTGTTAAACCATTGTTCACCTGAAGGTGTCGCTTTAACTAACCCTTTGCGGCAATTAAATACAGCTTTACAGAAACATATTTGCATAACATTTATAATTACACAAAAAACTGAAATATTCACAAAGAAAATTCACCTTAAATTTGCGACAGCTACACTGCCACCAAAATTACAAAGATTATGTCATCATTATTTTGATCAAATTATATGACTCTTGTAATTTTCCTATAAGCTGTCACTTAACTTTCATAAATCTTTAAACACTTTCACAACCTGTGTTACTTTACCACTATTTGAACTTTTATTTGCACGGGCCATGGTCATTTTCCCTGCTTTGGATATAAGCTTCTCTGTACCTCGCTTCTTTTCCCTTGGTCAGGTTCAGCTTGACTTGGCGGTCAACCAGGATTTTCTGCCAGTATCGTTGCTCATGGTCACCTAAGAGAATCTTTGCTTTCCAACTGTGCTCTTTCTGTAGTTCTGCTCTGGCATCATTTACAGCTTTAGCTTGCTCTGGGTTGTGGAAGCGGATATGACATTCAGTGTCTCCTTCTGTGAAGTCAATGTAGGCTACTGGGGATATTTTAGACAGCACATCTTTGATTGACTTTCTTCCTGGTAGTTGCTTGATATTTGTAATCTTCAAGATAACTCCACTGACAAACTGTGGGCCTTGTTTTGTTGCTTTTTCACTATTATGATCTTTCCCAACATAACATCTTTTAGAGTCATTTTTGGTGTCCACTTTGTTCTTGTGCTCCTTACGCTCAATTTTTGTGATACACTTCTTAAGGGAGGCCATACTGCGCTTCTGCAATGTCCAATACTCCTGCTTCAGTTTAAGCCACGCCTTTTTGGGTAAAACCCTGAGTGGAATGACTTCCTCTCTTATTTTGAGTTTCTCTTTGTGTTTCCTTTTTCTTTTCCTCTTTGCTTTGACTGTAGAGTCATCTCTGTTTTCTTTGTCATCCTTAACTCCCCCTTTTATTGCTCTTTTAGTCAGTGGATCCTTTGTGTTATCTTCGGCAGTTCCACTTTCACTTGTTTTCCTTATCTTAGATGGTAATTCGCTTTCAGAGCCATCTGCTGTCTGTGATCGTCTTTTCTTTTTCTTTTTGCCCGGTGTTTTCTGAGTGCTAGTCGCCTCTGTGTCAGACTTCCTCTTTTGCTCTGTAGGTTCTGCTTCCATTTGTTGAATAAATTGAATATCCTCTTGAGATATTGTCTTTTCTCTTGAGTCTGTTTTCTGAAAGTCTGCTTCTAACGTCCTGATTACAGAAGCAGGTGTGATAGCTGGGAGCTCCTTCACAGAAACACGATGACAAAATCCTGCTACCTTTCTAGAGCAATTATTAGGTGTTATAGATCCCACTATACTCCAGCCTAAGTCCGTCTTGACTGCGTACGGTTCGTGATTCTTCCCTGATATCACTTGGGTTGGCTTCAGAGCCCTTGGGCAGTCATAACCAATAAGAAGACCTACAGGGCAATCCAACAAATCTGGCATCTTGCCTGCAACACTGAGCAGGTGTATCCATCTCTGAGCATTTTTGCCAGTAGGAATGCTATCTTTTTCCAAGGGAATGTATTCTCGAGTGTATGCAGGTGGTAACTCAATGTACTCTTGCAGACTATAACCTCTAATCCTTAGCCCTACTGTTCTTTGACAATTCTCTATCAAAGCTCTATCAGTCATTGTGGTCAGCTTTAACTTCACAGGTTCTGTGTTTGCTTGCAGTTTGTCACAGACATCCTGACTGATAAATGTATTACTGCTCTGGGTGTCCAGTAATGCGTAGACTAGAATTTCTGGGCTGTCCTTTGTTGTGCAAGAGAGCCATACTGGAACAATCATTGAAGTGTGATTACCATTGTCCATCTTTACACTGCATAAGCTAGTAGAAGCCCTTTCATCAGGCGAAGCTTCTTGCTTTCTTTGTGTACGTTCTTCATGAAGTGGAGAGGGATGACTCTGCCTGCAGATGTTGCATGTAGCTCGCTTTCTACAGTTTTTGGAGACGTGACCAATTCTGAGACAACCAAAGCACATCTTATTATTGATAATGAACCTTTTCTTCTCCTCAAGAGGCATTGCAGCAAACTTTTCACATTTGTATATAAAGTGGTTTTGTAGACAGCAAACACATTCTATTTGCCTCTTGTCCTGAGTGGCAGAACTACTGAATTTGAAGTCTTTCTCTTTTTCCAGTGTACTCACGTATTTTCCAGTGGGTTTAACATTTTGCACCAAAGCGCTGGCTTTGAGACGTTCTCTGTCCTTACCAGTCCTTTCATCAGCATGTTTTAATGCATATAGAGAAGAAACAGGATTACATGCAATACGTGCTTCCTCTGCCACAAAATCTGCAAACTCAGTGAAACTTGGGTATGGCTTTTCTTCATCTAGTGCTTTAGTGACATACCTATTCCAGCGAGCTGTTATCCAATCAGGAAGTTTCTGCAGTAATTTCTGATTTTCTTCACAATCGTCCAAAACGCCCAAACCATGTACATGAGGCATTGCGTTTTTGCATGAAACAAGGAAATCACTGAACTCCCGTAATTTTAGTGACTCTTTAGATCCAATCTTTGGCCAGTTACTCAGCTTGGCCCTAAATGCTCTTTGAACTACAAATGGGTGCCCATAGCGCTTGTTTAGGGCATCCCAAGCTTGCAAGTATGCATCCTCATCACTCCTATAAAATGTGCCTTCTAGTACACTAAGTGCATCTCCACTTATGTACCTTTTCAGATAGAACATCCTATGAGCTGGAGTTGAACAGTTTGTTTCAATCAGAGCTTTAAAGCAAGTGCGCCATTCAGTGAATTTGAGTGGGTCCCCTGTAAATGTAAACGGCTCTGGAGCTGGAAGTTTAATCATTGATAGAGATTCCTGAAGTGCATTCACTAGCAAGACCTCATCAACCTTTGTCTCTAGCTTGTTTTTAGAGCTAGATTGAGCTAACGTTTCTTGAGAAACCTTGTTACATGAAGGGTCATTGTGTTGCAGTGGACGCTGACCGGAAGTCAAAATGCTTCTTTCTTTAGCATCTCCTATTTCAGCATTAATTTTTAATTCCTCTTCTGTATACACAATGTATTCAGCTTCCATGATTTCAAGATCCCTTTGCTCCTCCAGCACTTTCAACCTCTCTTGTTGGGCTAGCACTGCCTTTCTTTGAGCTGAGATTTCCTCTTCCCTTTTTAGTTCGACACGTTTTGCAGCTATGCGTGCTGCTGCTTCAGCCCTTTTTACTGACAAATGACTTCCTGGCTGACTATCTCGTTCAGCTCTCGACACAGTTGATCCATAAATGGACCTGGCGTCATCTCGTTGCAGTAACTGAATGAGTGTTTCCTTTATAGCTACAGCATCAAACTCCTTAGTGCCAACTTCTAGGCAACGTCTTTTTAGTAGTGCAGTTATTTCATTCGTAACTGAAGTGCCGCTATCCATTCTTCTTCTTACATCTTGAGATGGGACATTCAGCGCACGAATACTCTCATATATTTGTTTTAACTCTGATTGACGTTTCTCTGCAGTCACTACCATATCCTCTAACTCTGACTTTGTACACTCTTCTTTCAGTTTGGATCTGATAAACTGAGCTTCAGCCTTAAAGTTTAAGTATGCGAACATAAACTTCCGTTCTCTTTTGCTAAACTCATCTTGTCTCAACTCAAGCATTTTTTCTGTTGGACGTCTTTCTCTTTCTGAACGCCTTACTTTTTGCTCAATTCGTGTTAATGATTCCTGTTGTCCTGTCCTATTAACTACCAGATCTGCATTAATTTCAGCTAAACGTTCTTCATATGTTTGTCTGTCAGAGGCATCAATTTCAGTTTCTAATTTAGACTCTAATTTTTCCTTTTCTTCTTCAAGAGCTTGAATTACTTGGTCCAAGACACAAATGTCCAATCTATTTTGATCCATGTTGGTAGCTTACTTTAAAATCACCTTTTTGTTAGTTTTTTTAAAATTGCACAATGTCATTATTGAATAAGTTACCCTCTTGTGTTAACCATTTCAACCAAATTATCAAATGTATAATTTTGCTTCAATCATTTACAAACAATTCACAATTTAAACATCAACCATGACACAAGATTTAAGTTTAAAAGATACAGTCTAACCTGTGGATCCAAAGGTTGGAAGCCTTATTGAAAGCAAAATTGTTCAAAAACTGGTCAACATTGACACCTTGTGGCTTTCAGTCGTCACTGCAGCAATATCTTGCGTTGCTCTTCAGCACTGCGCCGTACACAGTCACAGGAAACTCCCGAGTGGAATTTATATGCGATTCAGTCCTGTTGCTCACTTAAATGACAACGTCTTTGCTTCCACCAATGGCTGCAGTTTTTTCACCGATTTTTCCTTTTCCACATCAATTCTTTCACTCTTTCAGGGGGGTGTGAATAGACGTTTTTCACTATAACGGCTCCTGGGGTTTTCTTCTGATGAAAAGGATCACGCTTCAACTGATGTCTTGACGTTTATTTATTGATCTGTTGACATTATCACGTTTCTTAACTTCGACATCACTTGAACATCGTGCACCCCATATTCAACATCTTTACATCTGTGACACCGTGAAAAACTGAAACAAATAAAATTACTGTGTGAGTGTTTCGTCCGTAAGAGCTTCAACAAAACACATTAACTTGCAAATTAACATACAAAATAAACATACCGTGTGCACCTTCCAATCAGAAATCCAAGAGACATTAAAAGACATTAGGTAGCATTTCTCCAGCTACAAACTCCATGTATCGAACACCTCCTATTCTGTGCTCATTTCCTCGTGTTTCCGCTTTTGCACACTACCAGTTAGATCACATGATCACTTGTTAAACCATTGTTCACCTGAAGGTGTCGCTTAACTAACCCTTTGCAATTAAATACAGCTTTACAGAAACATATTTGCATAACATTTATAATTACACAAAAAAACTGAAATATTCACAAAGAAAATTCACCTTAAATTTGCGACAGCTACATAGAGAAATTAACATCATGGTGCCAGGACAACTGCCTCTCTCTGAATGTGAGCAAAACTAAAGAACTGATTGTAGACTTCAGGAAGACGCAGCAGCAGCCCTACACTCCTCTTATGATAAGCGGGACCCCTGTGGAGAGGGTGAGTAGCTTCAAGTACCTTGGTGTAAACATCTCTGAGGACCTGACTTGGACTACTCACACTCAAACTCAGGTTAATAAAGCCAGGCAAAGACTGTACTATCTGCGACAGCTGAGGAAATTCAGGGTCTCACCAGCAATCCTGAAAACTTTCTATTCTGGAGCTATAGAAAGTATATTGACTCAATGTATCTCTGTGTGGTATGGGAACAGCTCCAGTCTTGACTGCAAAGCCCTGCAGAGAGTTGTGCGCTTAGCTGAGCGCATTTCAGGGTCTGCTCTCCCCTCTCTGCAGGACATCTACCACAAACGCTGCAGAAGCAGAGCTGCAAAAATCACCAAAGACTCCACCCACCCCAGTAATCATATTTTCACTCTGCTGCCATCTGGTAAGCGCTACCGTAGCCTGATGGCAAAAACCGAGAGACTCAGGAGGAGTTTTTTCCCACAGGCCATCAGGCTCTTGAACTCTAAACCAGCTTCTTAACATCCGTATGCCTCCACTTAATGTCCACTTTATCTCTTTACTTTATACACTACCTCACATTGACACACTGACAAGTGACACCCTGTTTTTGCACATTTGCCTCTTGCACCTCTTGCATCGTGGGGTGGCTGTAGCTCAGTGGTAGAGCGGCCGTCCTTCAACCGGAAGGTAGTAGGATCGATTCCCGCTCGCCCCACAGTTCATACTGTCGTTGTGTCCTTGGGCAAGACACTTAACCCACCTTGCCTCCAGTGACTGTAACACTGGTAATGTAATGTAAGTCGCTTTGGATAAAAGCGTCTGCTAAATGAATAAATGTAAATGTAAATGCACCTTCCTGTGTATCTTAATATTTAAGACCACAGCTAAATGCATATATGCACACTGTACATCCCTGTACATTTTTTAATATTAAGTCTACAGTTTACATTCATGTACATTATTTTGCGATCTAGATTTATTCCCACATTACACATTTTTTATATTTACACATTTTTTATATTCTATTCTTATATTTTTTATTGTTTACTTTTATTTCATTCTTACATAGCTACATTTATGTATATTTTCATCTGAGTGTTTTCCTTAATAATTGCACTGTCCATGGAGCGGACCTGACTCACATTTCACTGCTGGTTATATATGCTGTATATAATTTTGTATGTGACGAATAAAAATCTTGAATCTTGAATCTTGAATCTTGGAAATTTACTCCATAACTTCTGATGATTTGTCCCAATGGTGTAACATATAGTGAAAAAAGTATTGGACCAAGCACAGACCCTTGTGGCACACCGAATTTCACTGGTGCCGTGGAGGAGAAGGATTTATTAAAAGAGACAAAATGAGACCTATCACACAGATAGGATTCTAACCAAGCAAGAGCAGAGCCAGAGATGCCAAACACATTCTTTAGTCTGTTGATTAGCACTGCATGATCAATCGTGTCAAATGCAGCGCTGAGATCTAGCAATAACAGTAGAGCCGATGAGTCCTCGTCAATCTGAAGGAGGAGATCGTTAGTCACTTTAACTAAAGCTGTTTCAGTGGAATAAGAGGCCCTAAATGCAGACTGAAACGGCTCGAGGAGGTCATTTTCCGATAGATATAGAGTAAGTTGTTTTAACACAACTTTTTCGAGGACTTTAGATAGAAAAGGTAAATTGGAGACAGGACGGTAATTGTTTAGGCATCCAGGATCCAGAGTAGGTTTTTGAGTAGGGTTTGACCACAGCCTGTTTGAAGAGGGAAGGAACGGTGCCAGTAGACAGGGACAAGTTTATAATGTTTAACATAATCTGCCCTACATAGGGCCACAGTTCTTTAAGCTGTTTTGCTGGCAGGATATCCAGAAGGCACGTAGTTGCTTTACATGAAGAAACCACCTTTGTCAGCTCATCGAGGGATACAGGATCTAAGACTGAGAGACGAGAGGTCAGTGGATCCAAGTGAATGGGACCCGGAGCTGAGGAAGACAAAACCAAAATATTATCCCTGATATCTTCAATTTTATGTTTAAAGAAATCTAAAAAGTCTTGTGCACTAAAGGGAGAGGAGTCTTCAGTTGTTCTCGGTTGGATTAGTTTAGCAACTGTCCCAAATAGAAACCTGGGGTTATGCCGGTTTTCTCTGATTAGAGATGAGAAATAGGCCGTCTTTGCAGTGCTGAGGGCGTGCTTATAGGTGTTTACACACAAACACCACTTTTGATAATTTAGATTAGTTTTTGACTTGCGCCATATGTTTTCAAAACTCCTGCAGGCCTGTTTTAAAGCCCGGGTTTCCTCGTTATACCATGGTGTAGGTCGTCTGGTTGGTCTGGGCTTTGTCCTGAGGGCTGCCACTGAGTCAGTGATGGCCGAGAGGGTTGCATGGACCTCCTTTGTGTTGGCTTCTATTGAGTTTCCAGGTGGAGTTAAATTAGAAAGAACATCTGTCAGCCGTGTGGCAAACATTTCCATTGCAGCCACGCTAAAATTCCGTGTAGACACTACGCAATTGTCGGAATTTGAGGGGAGTCTATAACTAATCTCAAATTCCACCAGTGAGTGATCTAAAACAGCAGATGAAAGAGAGGAGACGAAGAGATGGGAAACATCTATTCCCCGAGCCAAAACAAGATCCAGATAGTTTCCACTAATGTGTGTGGGCTCATGAACAAACTGGTTGAAAGACAGGGTTGTAAGCAGTGATTGAAATGCTCTGGCCAGAGGATCACACTCCTTATTTAGATGAATATTAAAGTCACCAACTAGAAGGATGTTATCAGCGTGGGTTATTAAGTCTGAGAGGAAAACTCCAAACTCATCCAAGAAAGAAGAGTAGGGACCCGGAGGGCGATAGACTACAGCTAAATAAAATGGCTTCCTTCCATTAATTTGAGAAGGAATATGTTTGATGAGTAACACTTCGAATGAGTTAAATTTTGGCTGTGATGATGGACCTGTAAAGCAAAATGCAGCTTTATGAATGGCTGCAACACCACCACCCTGCTTCGACGTGCGACCTACCTGTGCATATGCATAATCAGGGGGAGAGGCTTCATTTAGTGGCAGAAAAACATTGGGCCTAAGCCAAGTTTCAATGTTGCAATGGTTTCAAGACTTGAACCATTGCAACGCCATTCCAGAGACACCCATCGCCCTGGGAGAGGAAAGGAGGATGTGATGATTAACAGTGTCAAAAGCAGCAGACAGATCCAGTAAGATGAGAACAGATGACTTGGATGTTGCCTTTGCCAGTCTCAGAGCTTCGATGACTGAGAGCAGGGCAGTTTCGGTGGAATGACCGCTCTTGAACCCAGACTGGTTCTGGTCCAGGAGGTTGTTCCGTGTGAGAAAGGATGAGAGCTGAGTAAACACAACTTGCTCCAGAGCTTTGGCAATGAAGGGAAGGAGGGAAACCGGTCTGTAGTTTTCAAGCAGAGTAGGGTTCAGAGTAGGGTTAAGAGTGGGTTTCTTCAGTAGTGGTGTGATGCGGGCCTCTTTGAAAGCTGTGGGGAAGGACCCAGTGGAAAGAGATGAGTTGATGATGTGGGTGAGAGCAGGCACGACAGATGGAGAGATGGCCTGAAGGAGATGTGTGGGGATGGGATCCAGCGGGCAGGTAGTAGGGTGGTTAGAACTAATGACCTTGGAAACATCTGCTTCAGTTAGAGGAGAGAAGGAAGTGAGCAAACACATATCAGGGGTCTGAATGAACTCGACAGGTGGTAAGAGATAGATGTAAGAGGGCATAAGTTGTCCAAGCAGGATGTAAGCGTGGAGCACAGAGTGTCGGTGGCGTAAACAGATGAAGAGACTCACAGGTCGTACAGCTCAGACACTTTTCAAACAAATCAAAGTAGTTCTAAAGTCACTTCAGTTTAAAATGATCTCCATGTGAGCCTGTAGAAACACAGAGTGCTTTTATTCAGGCCTGTCTAAGGGTGCACTCACACTGGCCACACGTTTCACACATTTGAACCGTGTGGACTAATAAAGGCCTCAGTGCTGTGCCTGGGCGTGCACTCTTTACATTACATTCATATACAATTAAAAGGTCAAAGGTCAGAGTGGATAGCACTCCCGACTCACACCAGGACGGCTCTGGAGTGTAGGTTTCCTTTTTTATTTGGACACAACATAACCAAGGGATCAACAATCCACTAAATCAATAGAACATTATCAGAAATATAGAATTGTCCAAATAAGAGCGAAATACTTATTTAATCTCAACCCTTTTTACCTCAAAACAAAGAGATTCCACTTTCCTTCAGTTATGATTGTTTATTGAGTCAAAGGCCTTTTTTAAATCAAGAAACAATGCAGTAGTTATTTGTCTTTGATCAATACAATCTGTCATTTCTTCAACTGAATTAAAGCCAGTGTTGTAGATGGTTTTCTTCTGAAACATATTGACTGTCGTGTAGGAGATTGTGTTTTTCTATGAATTTATTCTTATACAGTAAAGATTTTCTAAACTGTTTGAGGTGGTCTGTGTCTGTTTTAAATGATGTATGAATGTGTGTCTGAGCATAAGACCTGATCTCAGTCTGAACAGAACCTTGAATAACTCTGGTTCTTTGTCTTTGTTTTTGTTGAACAGCACCAAAGGATGGAAAACCTGCTCTCACTGAAGCAGAGACTGCAGTTTATACAGCGACTGAAGGAGAAAGCTTTAAAATAAGCTTTTTGTTTTCTTTTATTGGAAACAAGAAGATGTTCTGTAAAAAAGACTGTGGTGAAGACGTTTTGGTGGAGACTTCAGGAAACAACCAGGAGAACGGCAGATACAGCGTTAAATATTCCAATTATTCTGACACGAGTGAAGTTGCTGTGAAAATCATAAATGTGAGCAGGTCTGATGCTGGACCCTACCAGTGTGTTCTGGACAAGAGCGTTAGATCATTTTGGATTAATGTAACCTTTGGTAAGTGTTTGTATAAATGAAGATGTTGATCCCAGAGATGTAAGGTTTACCTGAGTCTCTCTTTTCCACAGCTTCTTCACCTGCACCATTTACTGTGAGTCCACCTGAACAGAGCCTAGCAGCTCCTTCAGGTAATTATTACATTCACACGTCCTCACACAGTTTCTGTAAAAACTGCTGGGCTTTTCTTCTAAAGTCGTTCTTTTCATGGAGATACCAACAGGAACCATAAGTGTTACTAAATAACACTCGGTGTAAACCACAGTGTGACAAAAACAAGACCCTGTCTCTGTTCAAACTGTAAAAAGACCAGGACTTGTCCCTGATTGGTCCAGCTTCTGCAGGGACTGTTCCAGTGTCATTTTTAAAGGAGACTGTCCCACATTGAAGCTCTTTGTCCCAGGTCCAAACAAATGTTTCTCAGTTTTTAACAGTAACTGTTCTATTCATTTTCTTCCCTTAGTCCTGTTAGGGGTCATGTGACTGGAGCCTATCCCAGCAGCTTTGGGCCTGAGGTTCACCCTGAACAGTGGCCAGTCACAGGCCTGACATTTAGAGATGGACAGTGTTAATTTGCCACATGCACCCCACAATATATATTTTATATATAAAGAATAAGACCTGATTTGATAATGAAGCACTGTTGGAGAATGTCATCACTGGGGGTTTGCTGTGAAGAGGGGCTAACACTGCCCAGGCTCATGAACCTGTAGTGTTCTGTGGGTCTTTAGTAGAACTGACAGCTCAGACACTTAAAATGACTTCAGTTAAAATCCTCTCCATTCACATGAGCCTAAAGAAGTGAGTGCATTCTGCTCATGTTTCTGTTTCTGCAACACATAGCAACAGGAACCATAAGTGTTACTGACACTAAATAAAACTCGGTGTAAACCACAGTGTGACAGAAACAAGACCCTGTCTCTGTTCAAACTTTAACATGAGCTGCTAAAGATGGAGGATGTGGATTTAATAAATGCAAAACAAAAGTTAATTAAAACCAAACACATGGACCTAAAAAGTCTCAGATGTCACTGTAAGTCCAAAAGCCACTTCTTTGTGTTATCTCAACATGGTCTTGTGTGTTTTCTGCAGAACACTTCTATCTGCTGTTGGTTATTGTGGTCGTTGCCGCTGTGGCAATAATTCTAACAGTGGTTTCACTGATCGTCTACAAAAAGAGAAGATCCAGAAACGGTGAGAAAACAGACTTATCCCTGGCCACAGTTACACAGACTCTGACAATTCTGACGCAGCAAACTAAGTTAAGAGTCGTAACAGACTGTAGGTCTGATGTGGAAAAAGCACATTTACTACAAAAAGAGAAAAATGTCAAACATGCTTGTATTTTGTATAAAACTAATCTTTGTTTATAATATACTGTGCTGTAATTATGTTTTAACTCAGACTCTAATAAATGTTTTAACAGATCAGAGAACTACAGAGAACGTAAGAGACTCTGAGGCAGAGGTGACTATTCCTTTCACAAACACAGCTCTTTAATGTGACCAGAACATTTGACAGATTTAGGCTTTATTCTTCAGGAGAACAATTACGAGAACATCTGTCCACCTCCGACCTCTGAACCTGGAGAATCCACTTACCAAAGCCTCATTCTGACCGACATGGACCAACCCTACAGCAGCGTCTCATTAGGCCTCGAGCACAAGTCTCACGATCAGGAGTCTTAGGCCTGATCCCACTGCAGCTGTAGACACAGCAGGTCTATAGAATATATCATATAATCATTCATTAATTCTCTTCCACTTAGTCCCGTTAGAGGTCATGGGTTCAGTCTGGACAGGGTTAACACACACTGACAGAGAACCAACAGTCACACCACCTTCTTGTTGTGTGTGTGCTAACCTCTCTATCTCTGTGCACCCTACAATATATATCATATTTTATAAAATAAAAATGATAACACAAAAACCTTTCTTTCACTCACAGTTAGTGTTTGGGTGAACAAAAATGTATTGTCAAACAACTGTGTTTACTCTTTTTAAATCATAATGACAAAATGACCCTGATTAAAAGTTTACATAGCCCAGTTCTTAATACTGAGTATTGCATCTTTAACATCAATGACACTTAGTCTTTTTTGGTGTTTTTTGGCTCTTTATTTTCTCAGATGTAAAGCTGCTCATTCTTTTTGTCAAAAAGCCTCCAGTTCCTGTAAATTCTTGGGCTGTCTTGTTTGAACTGCACGTTTGAGATCTTCTCAGAGTGACTCAATGATACTGAGGTCAGGAGACTGAGGCCTGTCCAGAACCTTCACTTTCTGCTGCTCTAGACAATGACAGGTCGACTTGTGCTTTGGATCGTTGTCGTGTTGAAACGTCCAAGTACGTCCCATGTGCAGCTTCTGGGCTGATGAGTGTTAATGTTCCTCCAGTATTTTCTGAAAACACACACACACAGAGACACAGACATACAAAAACACACAAACACACACACACACACAGAGACACAGACACACACACACAAACACACACAAACACACAGACACACAAACACACAAACACACACACAAACACACACACAGACACACAGACACACAGAGAGAGACAGAGACAGACAGACAGACAGAGACAGACAGACACACACACAGACAGAGACAGAGAGAGACAGAGACAGAGTTACAGGGAAAACTCAGAACACACAACAAGACTAACCACCAGTAGAAAACAGTAACAAACACAACAATCGAGGTATGCTAAGCGCTAACTCAATTGCTAAAAACCATAGCATGTTAACTAGCGGGCGAGCTAGCACAAACAAAAATGCCCTGTTCACAAAACGACAGCAACTCTAGTACTAACCTCTAACAGAAATATAATCAGTATAACAATGAATGAGGTGTGGTGAACAATTAAAGTGTTGACAATGTTTAAGAAATAATAAATACGTAACTTTTGAGACAATGCCAGGAGAGATTCGTCACCGGGATGCGTCCTTCGTCCACCGGCAGACAAACAAAGTGACGTCACTAAGGATTAAATGTCAACTGCTGATTGACATTCTCAATTCCTTGGAGATATTTTTATGTCCCTTTCCTGTTTTATACAGTTCAATTACCTTTTCCCACAGATTCTTTGACAATTATTTTGCTTTCCCCATGACTCAGACAGAAACTTCAGTGCAGCTCTGGATGAAAGATGCAAGGATCTGTCAGGAGCCAGAAACTCACTGACCTTTTATAAACACACTGATTACAAACAGGTCACAGGTGAGGGGGGTTACCTTTAGGAGCCATTCAAACCTGTTTGTGTCACTTGTGCAAAATCACCAGGGAATGTAAACTTTTGGGTCATTTGGGTAGTTTCTGTTTCATTATGATTTAAAAAGAAGGGGCGCAGTGGCTCAGTGGTAAGAGCAGTTGTCCTTCAACCGGAAGGTAGGTGGTTCGAATCCCGCTCTCCCCACAGTTCATACTGTCGTTGGGCAAGACACTTAACCCACCTTGCCTCCAGTGGTGTTTCAGCTGTAACACTGGGGAATGAAACCTTAATGTAGGTCTCTTTGGATAAAAGCATCAGCTAAATGACTAAATGTAAATGTCTAAATGTAAATACAGAACGACTGCTCAGCCACTGAGGCACTGCGCTTTACTTGTGGATAATCACAGCTCATGAGTCTGATTAAACAACAATAAAGTTTAAAGCAACTGGGATTGAGAGAAAAAGAGATAATTAGCTTTTTGTTTAGCCTCATAGCGTGTATTGATTTATGCTAATTAGCCGTGTGTCCTTTACATTTACATTTACATTTAGTCATTTAGCAGACGCTTTTATCCAAAGCGACTTACAAGTGCTTTGCTTTTGATTTTATTCGTTATCAAGGCATTGTTTGGCGTGTATTTTATTTCTAGAGTGTCTCTGTAAGTATGTGTAAGTTACAACTCACTAGTTCGCAGTCTGCTCTTAATGACGCTGGTCGATAAATAAAAGCTAGCATTGATGGTATTTTCTTTATTTTATTTTCTGTTTAAATGTTTCTCAGACAAACAGGTGTCAGTGGGACATGTTACACAAATATTCTGGAAATGGGCTCAGTGCTTTTCTAGTTTTTTACTGCTATAGTTTAACTCTAGTTTAGACAAAAACATTTGTGTGACGTCATCTTTTTTTCTTTTTTTTTAGATTAATTAACATTTATAAATATTTTTAGACATTGTTTATCATTTATTTATTTATTTGTATATATATATATATATATATATATATATATATATATTAGCGACGAATGTATATAAATATTTAATCTCAAATATTTCATCAAATAAACATCTTCAATTACTTCAGTTGTATTTTTTATTTATTTTTATTTATTTTTCAAATCCACCTCATGATGCAGCGCTGCAGAGACAGGTTTGAAATTTGTCTTGATTAAAGTTAACTTCATAAAATGATTATATTGGCTTTACAAATGTGTGTTTTTATATTTCTTTGATTTGGACCAACGACATGATGCAACAGCAGCTGCAGAGACAGGTTTAAGGTAAACACCGCGTGGTATTCCCTCAGAGGACGGTCTCTAAAGGTCGGACATCAGCCGCTGGACTTTCCTTAACGAGGCTCATGAGAAAACCGCTCGTTAGGGACCAATGAAAACAACATTAATAAGACCATTTAACTGTCTTAAACTCTCACCTTTGACCCTGAAGCCAAAGTTAGTACGTTGACCTGCAGAGCTCAGGCCCGATCCTAGTTCTACCCCTGAGACAAATGACTGTCCCAATTCTGTCGCTACAGGAGCCTGTTTAATCCATAAATGGGCCGTGATTGATGCAGTTGAGCCGGATCGAGGAGGATAACATTCCACTTTATTTAAACACAGTATAATTAATAGAATAATTAGGCCTTAGTCTCAAACAACTTATTTTAAGTTATAGGCATACAACAACAAAATAAACACATCAGCACAACGCCCAAAAACACGGAAACTGTCACAACATTAACAAATGAACTGGACTGACACACGCAGTTTGAAGGCATATAAACAAGAACAGAAAGTGCTCAGTTTATTCAGGAGCCAGAAATGACAAACGGTGTAATTTATTTCTGTCTCTGTGGAGCCACTGTTCCTAGGCGGGCTCCTCACGCTGATTTCCCCGACGTTTTCCAGAGTTGCCGTGTCCTGCGTTCCACTTGCTGAAGACGGTGTGAAGCTGTGCTTGCTCCCGTTATCCACTTCTTGGCCGAGTGGGAAGCCGGCCCTGCCATCGGAGTAATGCAAGAGAGGTAACCACTAGTCAAGCCAGTAGGTGGGCGGAGCAAACACTCGTAGAACTGTAGGTAAATCAGGTAACTAAAATTTATCTTGCAAACGGTTAATTGGTTAATCATAAATGCATAAAAATTCCCAGCATGTTTTATTATTATTATTATAGTCTTCTAGTCACACATTTAACGCAAAAAGTAAACAACCGTGGCCGCCTAGTCATTACGCTAGGGTCGGGATAATTTCTCAAAGGCGCCTGGACTATAGAGTTAATCTCCCAGACCAGAGACCCGAGGCCACAGGAGGCAGGCAGGGTAGTCTCCGCACAGCTGGAGGAGTCAGAGGCAAACTGCGGAACAGAGAGTAAGGTTTAATATTTCCAGAGTCCGGTTGGTCGGTCAAGGAGAAATTAAAACAGTGCCCATCGGGCCTGGCGGGAATTACGTCTTCGGGCAGACTGGATGTAGGCCAAGTTTTTATGATTGGTCCAGACGATGAACGGCTGCTCCGCTTCCTCCAGCCAATGTTTCCATTCCTCCAGGGCAAGCTTGACGGCCAGTAATTCCCTTGCCGATGTAGTAATTCTGTTTAGCTGGGAAAAGACGTCTGGAAAAAAAAAACACATGGATGCACTTTCCCATCAGCTTCAGGCCGTTGGGTCAGGACGGCTTCCACCCCCACCTCCGAAGCTTCAACCTCGACAATCTACTAGCACTGGAGCAGTGGTGAAGCTGAGAGATCTGCAAAGGCTGTGGAGGCCTCAGGAGTCCAAGAGAATGAGGGGAGAGGTGAGCTTTGTGAGGGGGGCTGTGGAGCGACTGTAATTCCTTATAAAGTGGCAAAACCCAAGAACCTCTGAAGCTGTTTGCAGGTGGTGGGGTCGGGCCCCTCTGCCACGGCTTGGATCTTGCAGGGGTCTGCTCTCACCTGCCATGTCTCAATGATGTAACCCAGGAAGGAGACCGAGGAGGAGTGAAAATCGCACTTCTTCTTGCCTTCACAAACAGCCGGTTCTCCAGGAGGCGCTGAGGACCTTGCGCACATGGGTTTAATGCTCAATCCTCCAAAAAGCGAGAAAACACCAGAATGTCATCTAAGTAGACAAAAACAAATCGTTTTTTTTTTTTTGCTCATTCCTTGAGATAGCTCTCCATTGCCTCCCTCTCCAGTCAACAAATATTATACAGGCATCCCGTGGGCAACGGCGCACCCAACAGGAGGTCGATTGCACAATTGTAAGGCCAATGGGCCCTCCACCAAATCGTGATGGTGGCAGGGATGCTGGACAGATCAGGTGGTTTCGGTCTGGAAGCTTTGGCACCCTCTGTAGGAGGTAGAGCAGAGTGGAGACAGGTTGCATGACATGAAATGCTCTAGCTAACAATCTTGCTAGCAGATCAGTCAATTAGTGGACTATGCAGCTGGCCAGATGTTCTATGTTAAGGGCACTCACCCGGGTCTTCTCTGACAATGGTTCAGTGGCAATGCCCGCCTGATGAATGAGATTAGTGTCCAAAAAACTCTGCTCCGCCCCAGAGTCTATCAGAGCCTGCATTGAAAGGGTCTGCCACTGGAAATGGAGTGTAGCTGGAACCAAGAGTCATTGGAGATGTGTCGAGGAGGTCCTGCTCATCAGCACTCCCACTTTTACCAGTGAGCAGGGTCTTTTGGGTGAACCGGGCACAACTTCAGGAAATGACCCAGCTGGCTTCAGTGGAGATTTTCCCCAGCTGAGTGCACCTGGCGTTTGGCTGCATTTAACCGTGCTCATTCCCAGTTGCATGGGCGCTTCTGGGGAAAGCAATGGCGGGGGGCCTCACTGTCTGTGGGAGCTGCCCTGGCGAAAGCACGTTGGACACTTGAGTCTTTCTCCTGTCGTCTCTCTCGTAGACTGTTGTCGACATAGATCGACAAGGAAATTAACGCTGACTAATCCCGGGATCCCAACTCGTCCTTCTTAGCCTCGGACAATCCATGCTGAAATACTCCCCTCAAGGCCAGGTCACCCCAACCTGACTATGGAGCTAAAATCCGAAACTCCACAGAATAGTCCGCTACGCTGCATAGGCCCTGCCGGAGGTTTAACAAGCACTCTGAAAGGCACTCAAAAAGTCAGAAAATGTGCATGTTGGAAGTTAAAAACCTTTCTCTTTAGCTCTGCCTACATTAAAACTTAAAGTTGTTTATAGAAGTTATCCAGTGTATGAATTGTGCTATAGAAATAAAATGGCTTTGCCTTTCCATTTGAACCTAACATATGTTTATTTGGTTGATTTAAAAACAGAAAAGGTGTGAAAGAGATGAGTGACAAATACATAGTAAGTTTGAATTGTTCACACATTGAGGTCAAAAGTTCAGTAAGTTCAGTGTTAGTTTCTGTTCAGTAAATACCGAATGAAACAAATCATAAGCATTTTAATTGAAATGGTACCCCACACTGTGAAAACACAGGAAATGTATCTTTGTATTTAGATTTTGAACATGCTTAAGATGAACCTGGAGCAATTGAACAGTTAACTATTTAGTTTTTGGCAAAAACTAATGCTAAAAGTGCATTTTTCCTGTTGTCCTCAGAGTAAAGACAATAGGAAGATGAATTATGATTGCACCTTTGTCATTTTTGTTTAACAAATATGTTTTGGCTTGAATCGGTGCTTTTGTTTTGAAAATGTTCTCACACATCTAAAAAAGAGCATTAAAGGCATAATATGCATTGGTTGTTCTTAGTGGTGTGTTTTGTATATTTTTCACTTGTAAGTAACCCATGTGTCTTTCCTTGTATTCTTACTGACTATATCTGTGTCATATTTTATTGCTCGTTTAACATCATGGCCCGGGGACTGCAGATGAAAAATGGCCTATAGTTTCAGGGTCTATAATTATGACTTTATGTTTGAGGCCTCACAAATGAGGCCTGGTCCAAACATGAGTCTGACTCCAGCCCTGGGCTCATGTGGAGTTCAGGGGAGAA
The DNA here is from genome assembly GCA_024416835.2 of Perccottus glenii. Classification (NCBI taxonomy): domain Eukaryota; kingdom Metazoa; phylum Chordata; class Actinopteri; order Gobiiformes; family Odontobutidae; genus Perccottus; species Perccottus glenii. Next base: position 337,032 of record CM044562.2, on the reverse strand, counting down.
TGCATTAAGATACTTTTAAGTTGATGTTTTCTTTAATTCGTTTTACGAAAACATACATTACAACTTACACTTTTATGATCAAATCTGTTTAATATAAAAGCATTGAATTCTTGGTCAAGATGGAACCTTCATTACAGTATTACGTTTGGAAATTAACTCCATGAACGCAGCCGTCAGTCACTGTCCTGTTGTTTTTGTGGTTTTTAATGAGGTCCACAGAGAACTGAGACGTCCATAAAACCTCAAACACAGCATGCACTGCTCTCTCGTCCTTCACTGCCACCATATCACTCCGACTTCATCTTTAAACTGAATTAATCCTGTTTAGACCAGGTCTGAACAGCACTTCTTCACTGTGAAGGGAGGCTGACTCATTTACTGTGGTTTACTGACTTATTTCTTTCTAAAAACATTAATATCTGCAGTTTAAGATGTGTATTTTCAAATCTCCTGCTTGAATAAGACACTTTTCAAGTCTTGTTACAATAATTGTTTTTTTTATTTAACCTTTTTTTTTTTTAACCAGAATAAAAACTCATTGAGATTAAAAATCTCTTTTGCGAGAGTGTCCTGGCAGCAGCACAGAATCTTTAGCCACTTGTTTTTTAAACTGCTATAACTAACATTTTTCAGTTCAACAACCTACTTTTTGGATGTCTAATATAAATATATTTGTATCTGACATGTGACCTTTTACTGCCCAACATTTTTATTTAAGTGTTTACAACAACATATTTTTTGAAATGTAATTACTGCATTTGTAAATGTCTGTCATGTATTTCTGCTTTTAAAAAATGTCTGACTAACATTATTTTGCATTTATGTCAAAGTAAAGAGTAAACATCAGATTAACCAAGGTTTTTTTTTTCTTTCTAATGTAAAGCTTCCACACATTTTCTCTAATCCAACACCTTCATAACGAGTCTTTATCATGTCTGGACTAATGTTTTTTGTAATTTCTTTTTGTTTTGGGTCAATTTCTTCCTCAATCTTTGTTTTTAGTGAGTTTCTGTTGAACTAAGCATTGATTTGTCATTTCTTGCTGTACTTTTAGCCTTGTTTATTCACTTATCATTTTAAATCTAACATTAATTCACAGCCAATACAAAATTTCTATTATGTTATCATGTTTCTGAAAATATATTATAAATGATTTTTGTTTTTAAATTTAATTTTTTTTAATCTAGGTTTCTGTATTTTGAAGTAACAACCTTTTTTAAATTCCAACAAGATTTTTTCCCTTTAACAATACATTTTAATTTGTATTTATATTTTTACTCCAGTGTAACAAATTAAATTTATTAAAAATGTTTTTGTCCATATTTTTCCAATTTAAACAAGAGATCTGTCGAGGTTTTATGTCGAGGTGTTTTATTTTAACATAAATGTGTAAATCCTGCTTTTATTTTTTGTATATTTAACCACGTTTTGTGCAATAACTGAAGACAGAAACCAAAGTGACAAGTGAGACTTGCATTACTTTTCATTTTAATCTGTATTATTTCGAGCTCTGTAACCTGTAACCCAAAGGTTACACAAAACTCTTTTGTTGTTGGTTAGAGGCATATAAATGCTTAATAATAATAATAATAATAATAATAATAATAAATGAATCAAATTTAAGAATTACAATCAAGAGGCTCAGAACAAAGCTCATTCAGTAATGCTGGGTTTGTACTTTTAATTTAAAAATTAAATTGTGCTGGTATATTGTTTTTATTTTCTAAAAACAAATATGAACACTTTTGTGTTTTTTACCCTTTCTGTCCAGAAACTTCAAATAACTCACAACAAACTCTGTATTTTTCAAATGATTTGTGACGTTTTTATCACTTTGTTCACAGCATATTCTCTGATTGATTACTGTCTTTGACTTTTTTTTCCCTCTGGTTTTAATTAGAACGACCACAATTTTCTACTTTTAAACATTTCAGATTTTGTCTGAATAAAGTCATGCTTGTCTGTTTCTACTTTATTTTCCCCAAACACTGCTTTTTCTTTAGTTGAAACTCAGGCCCATTAGACTGAAATATAAATATATTTATTTTTAAAGCTTGTTCTTTATTTTATTTTTTTTACAACGATATCTGGTGTTTTAACTTCACCAAAATGTCTTTAGGGCCAACATTAAGGTCATTAATGTTGCTCTAATACATTTATGTTATTTGGTTGAAACATTTACATTTTACATTTACATTTATTCATTTAGCTGAAGCTTTTATCCAAAGCGACTTACATTGTTCTAATATAATTACCAGTGTTACAGTCACTGGAGGCAAGGTGGGTTAAGTGTCTTGCCCAAGGACACAACGACAGTATGAACTGTGGGGAGAGTGGAATCGAACCGATCTACCCACTGAGCTACTGCCGCCCCGGCAAAGAAAAGAAAAGAGATAACCTCTAATACAGGTTTTTTTTTTCAACTGCTGAGTTATGAGTTTATCAGCCGCTAACGTTACCTTGACTGTGACTCTGTCTGGTTTTGAGCAACTGTTTAACCACCGTTTCCTGTTTTTCCCGCTCTTTCTCTTCCTGTGGCTGTTTCTAATCTTCAGCGATTCTTTAGTCGTCTTTGTCGTCTTCTCGCGGCCCGTTCTTCATCGCCCCATGTTTGTCTTCATCGCCGCTGTTCTCTCCAACTCTCTGGTGGCTAGCTGCGTGGTTTACCCTAAACTTTTGTCCGACTTAGCGTCTGGATATAGTTCGGTTACAGTTTCCCGCGCGTCGTGTTTAATACAAGCGTTTTTTGTCCTCACATTCGGTAGCTCTAGTTTTATGCTCCTCGCCACGATGGCTTTCGACCGTTTCTTGTCAATCACGCAGCCGCTACGTTACGCTGCGCTAATGTCTCCTCGCGTGGTTACGTCACTGCTTTTTATTTGCTGGCTTGTACCTTTTTTTCTCGTTGGTGGGGGCGCTATACTCGCTAGCCGTTTGCAGCTATGCACCTCTAGCGTTGTTAGACTTTACTGTGACATGTATAGCTTTGTTAGCATGAGCTGTAGCGACCGGGGAGCGCAAATTATCAATGCTTATGGGCTGTTAATGGCTACGTTGTTGTTTTTCCTTCCGGCCACTTTTGTAGTCTTCTCATACGGCCACATTTTGTTTGTGTGCCTTTGGAAATCGCAGTCTTTCAGCAGCAAAGCACTCCGAACGTGTGGTCCTCACATCGCGGTGTTTCTAAACTACTCTCTCAGCGCGGCTTTTGAGTTGTTGCACCGGCGTGTCGAGAACGCGGACCACGTAAACGGAAATAAATTAGCAGTGAATTTATCGGTCGCTGCTTCAATTCTGGTGGTCGTCATCCCCACGGTTTTTAACTCGCTCGTGTACGGACTCAAAGTCACAGAGATTTACAGACAGATCTCCAAACTGCTCCGGCACTAACAAAGACCCCGAGGCTGGGTCAAATAAAACAAGACAAGCTGGTAGCAGCCTGGAACGAACAGGACGTTTTTTGGATCCAGTGCTAACAATAAACCTTTTGTTTAACTCACTGGTCCAGTCTTTGCTCTCTGATGTCTTCTTGTCTCTTTCATGCATTTATTCAAAAACTCATGTTCGCAAAAGGCTCGCTGGCATCTGCTCTTTTTTACAAAACCGAATAACTCAGTGTTTGACTCCTAAATAGTAGATGGTTAGAATAAAATATTTTTTCTGAGTCTTTCTTAATTGGCTGCTATCCTTTGAGCAGTATTAAAATGCTCCCACTACTGCTCTAAGGTATAGTTTCCAAAAAGTGCCGTATGGATCATTTAATTAAATATGGTCTTGATTTAAAAAAAGAGACAACTCTAGTCAATGAGCGGTGGAAGTGACAAAAATAATTTAATAAAACTTAATGTGTTAAAAGTGCATCTGATATAATTCCACTGTCCTGGTCCCGACATGAGATGGTACAAAGAGACTGTTGTGGGACACTCAGCACCTCCTTTTGACGACGGAGTCAAAGTGGGAACCGTCTAAATTTGTGCTAATAACTATTAAAGCGTAAATATTTTTCTAATAATGTTTTGTGTATGTGATTTTTTGATCAATACATTCACTTATTTATTTATTTGTTTTTTTCAAATTCTCCAGTTTTAACTCAGCTTCAGCAAACAGCAGATTTTCTCCAATGTTTTGTATTTCTGGTTTAACCCTATTTTAGTTCTGGGTTTTGTCGGTAATGAGTTTTTTATTAGAATTATTTGCACATACAGTTTTGTAAAAAAGTAAAAAAATTGTAAAGATAATTAAATTAGTTTGATAAAGAAACCTATCCCTTTGAGCAAAAAGGTTTAATACAAATAAAAATATAAATAAATCTGAAAAGCTTTGTTTTCTCATTGACACAAGATGGCGCCCGTTCTCTTCTAATAGCCTCGAAAGGAACGCGGAAGTAGAACCGGAAGTACTTTATTTATTCTCACTAACTTCACTTTTTTTTTAACGCAAACCACAGCTCGTTTTTCTCAGTTCAATCTCGTCACCGCAGCCGCAAATTTCTGCCTACCTTTGGACCAAACGAGACCGCATTTATCCACATTTAATCGCTTTAAACATTGACTTATTCGTCGCTAAATTAGCCGCGTTAGCTCCTCTCACTCCGTTTCCGTTGATTTAAAGCCCGCAACAATAACTGAAGCTTGTCTTTTCTCTCCACAATGTGTAAATTCAAGTCCCAGCTGAAGGAGATGGTTAAAATGCGGCTGGACGCTGCTGCAGAGGAGATTTTTAATCTTTTTGAGAGAATTATATTGGAATACGAAGAGGAACTGCGAAAGAAACGAGCAGACCTTTGTCCCAAAACCACAACACGCGAATTAAAGAAAGGTTTGTCACTTTTAAACACGATTAAAATAAATGTATTACCGTTGAGTTAAAGCTCCCAATGTTACGTCTTTGTTACTGGTTTGTTCTTTAAAGGATTATATTTGTGTAACACGTGGGATTAGACCTCGGGTTGGTTTATTTTTAGTCCAAAGTTAGGACCTGGTTTAGATCTGGTTTATAAATGATTTATTACTGGTTTAGACCTGGTTAAATCCTGTTTTTGTTCTCTGTTCCCAGTTAAGATCTGCTCTGGTGTTGGTCTTAATGTGTTGGTTTAATCCTGAGACTTTCAGGAATACATTTAGTCTGGGTTAGTCTCGTTCTAGTTCTGTTCGTTCTTGGTTCAGTCCTGGTTTTGTTCTATTTTTATTCCTGAGTTCAGAACTCATTGAAGTCCTGCACTGTGTCCTGGTTTAGACAGGTTCTAGTCCCAGTCTAGTCCTGTTCTAGTCCTGTTCTGGTCCCAGTCTAGTCCTGTTCTGGTCCCAGTCTAGTCCTGTTCTAGTCCCAGTCTAGACCTGTTCTAGTCCTGGTCTAGTCCTGTTCTAGTCCCAGTCTAGTCCTGTTCTGGTCACAGTCTAGTCCTGTTCTGGTCCCAGTCTAGTCCTGTTCTAGTCCCAGTCTAGTCCTGTTCTAGTCCCAGTCTAGTCCTGTTCTAGTCCTGGTCTAGTCCTGTTCTAGTCCTGGTCTTACCCTGAGTTGTAAATTAAACCTTGTTTAGACTGGGATTAATTCTTGAAAGTGCTGCAGGTTAAGTCCTGGTTTAGTCCTGATTAAATCTGGTTTAAGACCTTGTTCAGCCCTGAATTAGTCCTGTTGCAGTCATAAGATAGTTCTTCTATGTTTGTCCTGTTTTCCTCCAAAATAAAACCTGAAAATATTTCTACACTGCCTTTTACATCATTAACATATTCTTATTGTTTTCCAAACATGTATCCTTGTCCCAAAAAAAGGACACGTTCCAGCGACACAACAGGATAAATCCAGGACTAAAGAGGAACACAGACATGGGCTTAATCCAGACTAAATCAAGATTAAAACCTGGACTAAACGCCAGGATTAAACAGAGTTAGGTGTGTCTGTTCAGTCTTCGGTTGTTTCCATCTGTCTGGTGTCTGTCCTCTTTATTACTATGTCTTTGTTCTAAAACAAACGTGACCACGACTAAAAACCAGGGCTAAAAGAGGATTAAATGCAGGAATTCAAATTAAATCCTAGACTAGACGGGGATTAAAACTGGACTACTCAGGACTACATCAGATTTAAACCTGAACTAATTTAGATCTAAGATTTTGCCCTACAGGTGTTCGTCTCACAGCACAGCCACTGACAGTTATTGTGCTTTATAATTACATATACAGTTCCAGGTCTAAACCATGTTGTTAATGTTCTTTCTTGTTTCTTACAGACATCCAGCAGCCGTCTGTTTCTAAAGAAGTTCTTCCCGACGTCTCAAAATCAGTCGACATCGTCATAAAACAAGAACCGGAGGAACTCGAGGATGACATTAGACAAATAACCATCACCTCTTTCCCTTTGAAGAGCGAGGACGAAGAGGAACAAGAGCAGGCGCTTTCACAAAACGAGGAAGACCGAGCAGTCGTAAGAAGACAATCTGCGACAGAAGCGATCGATTTAACTCGAGAGGAAGAAGTCGGCAGGAAGAAGCCACACTCGTGTCCCATTTGTGGAAAGTGCTACAGCTGGAAGTCTCATTTAGAGATCCACATGCGAGTCCACACCGGAGAGAAACCTTTCGGGTGTTCGTTCTGCGGAAAACGATTCACAAAGAAGATGTACCTGGTTGTTCACCTGCGCCGCCACACGGGGGAGAAGCCCTTCAGCTGCTCCGTCTGCCACGAGAGGTTCATCTCCAAGGACAGCGTCATGAAGCACCTGGCCGGGGCTCACCCGAGTCTGTGTGACGTCGAGAACAAACCCAAGCACAACTGCTCCGAGTGCGGCAAGATGTTCGCGTCGAGGTCCCACCTGGAGATGCACCTGCGAGTCCACACCGGGGAGAAGCCCTTCGAGTGCAGCGAGTGTGGGAAGAGGTTCACGCAGAAGGCCACGATGCTGGGTCACATGACGAGGCACACCGGAGAGAGGCCCTTCAGCTGTCCGGTCTGTCAGAAGAGCTTCAGGCAGAAGAACCACGTCCAGAAACACATGAACATCCACCTGAGGGAGTTTAACATGAGCTCAGAGCAACGGCCGCTGCTGCTGTATCCACACCAGGACCTCAGCGCGGCACACGGCCCTCCAGCACCAGAGTACGGCTGGACACAAGCACCGGAGCATGGCCACGTCGCCTTCAGCTACGGCGGGACTTAGAGGGTTTGCTCGGTGAGAAAGAACCGAGAGGATTTTGGAGGAAAGTCGACAGGAAAGACCAGTGTTAAACCAGAACTGAACTGGGTCAAGACTAGATAAAAAAAAAAGACTTCAGGAGGATTAAAACTGAGTAAGAGACAAAAACAGGACTAAACCTGGACAGAAACCTGGTTTGGATCAGGACTAAATACAAACTACAGAACTGACAAAGTCCCACAACAAGAGACCAAATGTCTTCACCTGAAAAACTAAGTCCAGGTGCCTTTGCTTCAACCTTTTCTTCAAACTACAATATCAACAAAATCTAAAACATGGATTCAACATGACTTTAAAGACCAGGACTGAACCAGGTCTAAACCAGGACTGAACCGGGACTAAACCAGGTCTAAACCAGGTCTAAACCAGGACTGAACCAGGACTGAACCAGGTCTAAACCAGGTCTAAACCAGGTCTAAACCAGGACTAAACCAGGTCTAAACCAGGTCTAAACCAGGACTGAACCAGGACTGAACCAGGACTGAACCGGGACTGAACCGGGACTGAACCGGGACTAAACCAGGTCTAAACCAGGACTAAACCGGGTCTAAACCAGGACTGAACCAGGTCTAAACCAGGACTGAACCAGGTCTAAACCAGGTCTAAACCGGGTCTAAACCAGGTCTAAACCAGGACTAAACCAGGTCTAAACCAGGACTGAACCGGGACTGAACCGGGACTGAACCGGGTCTAAACCAGGACTAAACCGGGTCTAAACCGGGACTGAACCGGGACTGAACCGGGACTAAACCAGGACTAAACCGGGTCTAAACCGGGACTGAACCGGGACTAAACCAGGACTAAACCAGGACTAAACCAGGTCTAAACCAGGACTGAACCAGGACTAAACCGGGACTAAACCGGGACTAAACCGGGTCTAAACCGGGACTGAACCGGGACTAAACCGGGACTAAACCAGGACTAAACCAGGTCTAAACCAGGACTAAACCAGGACTAAACCAGGACTAAACCAGGTCTAAACCAGGACTAAACCAGGTCTAAACCAGGACTGAACCAGGTCTAAACCAGGTCTAAACCAGGACTAAACCAGGTCTAAACCAGGACTGAACCAGGTCTAAACCAGGACTAAACCAGGTCTAAACCAGGACTAAACCAGGTCTAAACCAGGTCTAAACCAGGTCTAAACCAGGACTAAACCAGGTCTAAACCAGGACTAAACCGGGTCTGAACCAGGTCTGAACCAGGACTGAACCAGGACTGAACCAGGACTAAACCAGGACTAAACCAGGACTAAACCGGGTCTAAACCGGGTCTAAACCGGGACTGAACCGGGACTGAACCGGTCTGAACCAGGTCTAAACCAGGTCTAAACCAGGTCTAAACCAGGACTAAAGCAGGACTAAAGCAGAACTAAACCAGGCTGTGATTCTTGCACAAATCAATCCAGTATTAAATTTTGACAAAGTTTAATCAAAGACAAAAGATTGTTTTAGATCCAAAGATAAGGACTCTAGTTTGCATTATTTTGGTTTAATTCTTTTTGTCCCAAACATTGTGAAGTCAGTTTAATGTTAATGACCAGACTGTTAAAGATTTGCAATAAACTAAATATTTGTGTTTAAAACTTAAGTTTGAGTTAATATATATATATTTGTAAAAGGACAAATACATTTTAATCCAAATCATTGTCTTCTGCTTTTCACAAAAATATGTAAAAATAAAACCTGACTTGAAATTTAAAAACAACGTTTAACCATAACTGGATTTAAACAGGTTTTAGTTGGATTTGAATTGGTTCAAGTACAGTAATAGTAAATATTTTTTTTTTTTAAAAGCTGAATGTTTAGTGAAGTTGGTTTTATGCTGAAAGGCGCTACCGGAAGTCGCCTGTTGATGCGCTGTCAAATGTGACGATCTAACATTTAGTGAAATAAATGTCCATCTGGGTCCGAACCTCGACTCAAAGCCGGTCTGAGGGGGTAGTGTAAAGGCATGGGCGGAGATGGAGAGCCTCGGTAAACCTCTGGACTCGGATTTAAAACCGGAAATGAAGCGGAGAAAAGGCGGAGGTTAGTTCGAATAAATAGAGATGCTAATGCTAAGCTAACGGTTAGAGCTGGTGTCTGAAGTTCCAACTGTGAGGCCACCTGAGCTGACTTTTACTGAACTTGGGCTTGAATATCAAACTATACGGAGTTAATTTTTATTACAAAATTATATTATTATAAATATTGCAACATGGCATTTTTTCCAGAATTTTCCATCTTTTTTTAGCCTATTTAATAATTAAACCGTTATTACCTGGGCTTAACTTGAACTTTTTTTCTCACCGGCCACTGTGGCTGGTGGTTTTTAAAAGGTACTAGCCACCACGCGTTTTCACGAGCCACAGTAGTAGTTGTTTTATGTGATTTAAACTAAGGATGTTAGAAAATGTGCTTTTTAAGATATCACATGTACATGAGCTGATAGTTATGAGCACATAATATAGTTTATGAAGAAGAAACATAAAAGGACCGTCTCAAATGTAAATGTAATTATGTGCTGGCATCTGAACCATAGATTGTAAATAAAAATATCTTAACGCTATATATTTTAAGAAACTGTGCCCTCTGCAAAACATTAACCCTCCAACACCCCTAGAGCTTCTTTTGTTGTTTTTTTAACTTCTAATAGACTGTTAAATGAAAACCCATCGCCCTTGTAACCTTATAATAAAACCAGTTTTTTTAAATACACTGCCATAGCTGGACAAATATAAATTTCATGGTTTCATGATAGTGAGGGTCTCGGATTGTAAATAAACATGGATGTGGTCTGCCCTTTGCTCCTCCAGTCACTGATATTGTTTTTACCACAGGCAATAAAATGCGTGTTACATCCGGGCTTTTCTGCTGTTACTACAGAGTAACACTATAGTTTTCAGAAAGCATAAGCGCAGGTATTAATAAAAAATTGGAATTTTAGTTTCTATTGTTTTCCGACAGATGGCGCCATTGAGCCATATATGAGACAGAGTTCAAAATGGGCCAAGGTGTATATATTAGGGATGCACCGATACCACTTTTTTGGAAAACGAGTACGAGTGTGAGTACTTGCAATTCAGTACTAGCCGATACCGAGTACTTAATAAAAAAACATGATTTAAATTTACAGGTAACAGCTTTAGTCATATAATTTAACAAAAAAACAAGGCACGGGGCAAACACTGCTTGTCCAAATATCTGTGGTGAAACTAAACGAAGAGGAGGCTTGCAGTAGGCTGTGGATGTGTTTGTTCACGGAGTCGTGTAGTTTAGGCAGCTCCGTGTCAGTCATGTAGCGGCGGCTTGGGACATCATAACATGGAGGAGACGCATGAATCCCACATTTTCTACCTCCGAAAGTGGCTGGTCACTCAATGCAATGTACTCGATGATTGCCTGTGTTATTTTCACAGCACGTGGATTGTCTCTGGACATTTTCTCTCGTCTTGCAAGAGTTTGCTGCAGTGTGGGTTATGTTGGTTTAGAAGCGTGGGTAAATACGGTAATCAATCCATCATTGGACAGGTCAAAATATAAAGGCAAATCTTGGCAGTCCTCCCAAACAATAAAACAGTTCATGAGTGATTTTGGTCTTGGCGATGGTTGGAGGCTACAACACCCACTTGACAGAGAATATACTTTTTATTCTAATGTCCACCAAACTTACTCCCGCATTGATCTCTTTTTAACCAGTAACTCAATCATACCAAATATCATAGAAACCAAAATTCATCCCATCAATATTAGTGACCATTCTCCTGTAACTCTCACATGGATCCCATCTGTAATGCAAAAACACCCCACCAGATGGCGTTTTAACATATCTCTATTGAAAGACTCAGAATTTGACAGTTACTTCAAGAGAGAGTGGGCATCCTTCCTTGAAATAAATGACTCTCCAAAGTCGCCAGCATCACTGCTCTGGGAGACATGGAAAGTAGTATTACGGGAAAAATCATATCATATTCAGTCCATAAAAAAAGAAGGAAAAGAAAAGAAGACCAACTGGAAGAAACAATAAAAAAATTAGAAATTTTACACGCAAATAACCAATCGGAAACCATCTATAAAGAATTAAGAGAAAATAAATTTTTGCTTAATGAAATAATAAACAAAAGAAACCAGTTTTTGATTCACAGACTTCACACAAAACTTTTCATCACAGCAATAAATCCGGAAAATATTTAGCCAGTCAAATTAAAAGAAATAAAGAAAAACAGCTATAACATCCATTAGAAACTCAGCAGGGAAGCTAACCAATTCACCTATCGAGATAAACAAAATATTTGAAGAATACTATACAAAATTATACTCATCTGATATGGACCCAAATCAAGAAGACATAAACCAATTCCCTGATAACATCATTTTACCAAAACTCAACCCAGAACAAATGACCTCTCTCGAATTACCAATCACTGAAAAAGAACTTCACTCTGCATTGAAACATATGCATAATAATAAAGCACCAGGACCGGATGGCTTCCCGCTGAGTTCTACGAACATTTTGGTCAACTTTATACCCACTATTCAGTAGAACAATAACGGAAATAAAACAAAATGCTAAATTCCCATCCCACATGACTACAGCGCTTATATCACTCATTCCTAAACCTAACAAAGACAATACCCTCACATCTAACTACCGTCCTATTTCACTTATAAATGTCGACATAAAAATAATTAGCAAAGCATTATCTCATAGAATTGAGAAAATTATATCATATCATACATCCTGATCAGACCGGCTTTATAAAAGGTAGACACGCATCTAACAATACCCGTAGATTATATAATTTAATGCATTACTCATCAGTACAACAGAAAGATACTCTTATTGCCACATTAGATGCTGAAAAAGCTTTTGATAGGGTTAACTGGAAATTTTTATTCACCACACTACAGAAATTTGGCTTTGGAGAGTCATTTATTAATTGGATTAAGATTTTATATACATCACCATCTGCCACAGTCGCAACCAATGGACTAACATCACAAAGCTTCACACTGCACAGGGGGACAAGGCAGGGATGTCCACTCTCTCCATCTCTGTTTACTATTTTTATTGAACCTCTAGCAGCAGCTATCCGTCAAAATTCAGTAATCAAGGTATTGAAACACCACAACAAACACATAAAATTTCACTTTATGCAGATGATATTCTACTATTTATACAAGAACCCCTAGCATCTACTCAAGAAATAATTAAAATAATCCAGTCTTTTTCAAAAATTTCAGATTACGCAATAAACTGGAACAAATCTTCCATCCTCCCTTTACATAGAACCAAATGGGATGTGGCACCCCACCAAGCACTTATACCTATATGTCACAATCACATTACTTACTTAGGTATTAAGATTTCCTCCAGACTGTCAGAATTGTTAACACTCAACTTCACACCAATGTTAAAAAAAATAGAAGACGACTTGCTTCGATGGCTCAACCTTCCAATCTCCATAATTGGCAGGATAGCAGTAATTAAGATGACAATTTTACCAAAAATGAATTATCTATTCTCAATGATTCCAACCCACCCGCACTCACCTGGTTTAAATCACTAGACTCTATTATCACTCACTTCTATTGGAAAAACAAAACGCCAAGGATAAAACTCACCACACTACAAAAAAACAAGGCTCAAGGAGGGCTAGAAGCACCAAATTTTCATTATTACTCAATGGCTAACCAACTGCAATATATATACAAATGGATCCACCCCACCCAATCTGATACTATATGGCTAGATATAGAACAATCACTATGCAAAGAATTAATTATAGCTGACATACCATTCCTTACCAAATCAATCAAACAACACACATGTTTTAATGCTGTAACTATAGCTTCCACTCTGACAGCCTGGTGGAAATTTCACCAAATCACAAACTCTATATTAGCTCCATCTAACCTCACCCCACTGTGGAACAACCGGGACTTTATAAGCAATAAAAATACTGAACTTTCACACATGGGCTGAAAGGGTATCACCCACATTAAACATATTTTCAAATCTAACATGCTAACAACATTTCCGAAATTGGCCCAGAAGTTTGGCATCGGGAGCAATGAATTTTTAAAATACCTACAACTCAAATCCTCTGTTCTGGCCAAAATAAACATCCATCCATAAATTTAGAACTTCCACAAGTAATAGCAGACTTTGTTAACATTTCCTCTCCAAAAAAACTTCTATCTAAAATATACAAAATCATTTCAAATCAATTTCAGATTATATACTTACCAACAATAAAATGGGAAAATGATCTTTCAATAGCTCCTGATGCCAACTTCTGGACCCAAATCTGTAAAAACATTTATCTCATGTCCAAAAATGCCAATCTTCAATTAATACAATACAAAACACTTCATAGAACACATTACACGGGCAATAGATTAGCTAAAATGGGTTTCACATCAGAAGTTTGCACTCATTGCAACCACAATTCTATAGATACATACATCCATGCAATCTGGCACTGCACTCCAATCAAACACTTTTGGGAAGAGGTCACACAGTCACTATCCACTATAGCTGGCTGCCACATCCCGCTATCGCCTCTCTTTGCTTGCTGGGGACCTCACAATAATTACCAATAAAAATATAAACTCTAAAATGCTCCTCATAGCTCTAACCATCGCCAAGAAAAATATCCTCATGAATTGGAAAACTCGTAACAACATGCACATTAACCACTGGAAAAATCTCATGGCAGACTTCATTTCAATGGAATATATATCTCCCTTATAATTACGAATCGAAACCGACCTCTACCATCCAACACTTTCTGATCTTTTACAACTATGAATCCCTTCTCTCCTCTCAACTCCGACCCTTCTTTCCTTTTAATCAATTTACCGATATTTCTGAATCTTTGTTATTTTTGCCACCAATGATTGATATTAATTATTATTATTAGTATTGTTGTTGTTGTTGTTGTTGTTGTTGTCATTTGTTGTTGTTAGTATTATTATTAGTATTGTTGTTGTTGTTGTTGTTGTCATTTGTTGTTGTTAGTATTATTGTTGTTGTTATCAACTTGTTAATAATGCTGTTAAAAAAAAAAGAAAAAAAAAAAAAGAAGCGTGGGTAAACTCTTTATACTCGTTGTCGTGTTGGGATTTTAGGTGCTTGATTAAATTACTTGTGTTAAATGCGCTACCTTTTGAGCCTCCTCTGGACAATTTAGCTGAGCACAATTTGCAGTCCGCCTTTGTTTTGTTTTGTCTTCCTTCACTTTGAAATAGTTCCACACGGCTGACATGTCTCGTCTTTCCTTCGTTCTCCCCGCTCTGAGCTGCAGCCGGGGCCTGGGGCGGGGCACTGGCGCCTGTGATTAACCCTTACACGCCGCTCAAACATAGACATTTCTCAGACCGTGGTATCGGCCTCTGGTATCGGGGGACTTTTAACGAGTACGAGTACTTATGAAAATGTGGTATCGAGGCCGATACCAGATACCAGTATCGGTATCGGTGCATCCCTAGTATATATTATTACAACTAAAACCAGTTTAAATCCAACTAAAACCTGTTCAAATCCAAACTGACCGGGGGTCACGTGACTGGAGCCTTATCTAGATATAACTACTTAAGTATTTTATGCACATATTGTAAACTCAGATTTGAGTTGGATTCGAACCAAGCCTCTCCCATGGAACCTCTAAAATAGTCCTCGTGTAAGGGCGCCGCCATACGGTGATTTTACAGCGAAATACAGCGATATACCTCCGTCCACCAGAGGGCAGGCTCCAAAAGCAGAAATATAAGGAGAAACCCAATGGCGACTTTACAAGAGTAAAACTCATGTTTACAGCCTGGTACAAAAGATGGCTCCGGTCTCTAGAGCTAAGTTTTTACTACATGACAACTCTGGGGGGGGGGGGATTTTTGATTAATATGTTTGTTTATGCTATCTAAAAACTATTGTTTTACTATGGAAAAATCCCGGATGTAACGGCCATTTTATTGCCCATTCGTAATGACAGTATTGGTGAATAGGGGACCAATGGGCGGATATCATCCATATTTATACTATCTATGGTTCAAACAGGTTTTATTTGGATTTGAACAGGTTTTAGTTGGATTTGAACAGGTTTTAGTTGGATTTGAACTGGTTTTAGTTGGATTTGAACAGGTTTTAGTTGGATTTGAACAGGTTTTAGTTGGATTTGAACAGGTTTTAGTTGGATTTGAACAGGTTTTAGTTGAATTTGAACAGGTTTTAGTTGGATTTGAACAGGTTTTAGTTGTTTGTTTCAGATGACCCTCAGGGTTTGGTGGTAAAAGAAGAGACTGTCCACGTCAAAGAGGAACCAGAGGAGCTCTGGGACAGAGAAGAAGACGACTTTATTAAATTCACATTCTCTCCTGGAGACGACATGAAAAATGAAGAAGAAGAAAAGGTGAGTAGTACAAGTTCTATTCTATTTTCTTAAGTCTTAATCCATTCAGTTTTTTTATTTAGATGCAGCAATGTCATAAAAAGTGTTAGGTACATACTCATCTACTCTTTCTCGAGTAGAGATACAGTGCCTTGCGAAAGTATTTGGGGCGGCAGTAGCAACCCACCTTGCCTCGTATGAATGTGTTAGAATGTTGATGGTGATGGTCGGAGAGGCTGTAGGCGCGGAATGGCTGCCACGTCTCTGTCAGTCTGCCCCAGGGCAGCTGTGGCTACAGATGTAGCTTACTACCACCAGTGTGTGACTGTGGAGTGAATGAATAATTGATATGTAAAGCGTCCTTGAGCTCTGGAAAGGCGCTATATAAAATAAACTATATATATATTCGGCCCCTTGAACTTTGCGACCTTTTGCCACATTTCAGGCTTCAAACATAAAGATATGAAACTGTAATTTTTTGTGAAGAATCAACAACAAGTGGGACACAATCATGAAGTGGAACGAAATGTATTGGATATTTCAAACTTTTTTAACAAATAAAAAACTGAAAATTGGGCGTCCAAAATTATTCAGGCCCTTTACTTTCAGTGCAGCAAACTGTCTCCAGAAGTTCAGTGAGGATCTCTGAATGATCCAATGTTGACCTAAATGACTAATGATGATAAATGGAATCCACCTGTGTGTAATCAAGTCTCTGTATAAATGCACCTGCATTGTGATAGTCTCAGAGGTCCGTTTAAAGCGCAGAGAGCATCATGAAGAACAAGGAACACACCAGGCAGGTCCGAGATACTGTTGTGGAGAAGTTTAAAGCCGGATTTGGATACAAAAATATTTCCCAAGCTTTAAACATCCCAAGGAGCACTGTGCAAGCGATAATATTGAAATGGAAGGAGTATCAGACCACTGCAAATCTACCAAGACCTGGCCCTCTAAACTTTCAGCTCATACAAGGAGAAGACTGATCAGAGATGCAGCCAAGAGGCCCATGATCACTCTGGATGAACTGCAGAGATCTACAGCTGAGGTGGGAGACTCTGTCCATAGGACAACAATCAGTCGTATACTGCACTAATCTGGCCTTTATGGAAGAGTGGCAAGAATAAAAGCCATTTCTTAAAGATATCCATAAAAAGTGTTGTTTAAAGTTTGCCACAAGCCACCTGGGAGACACACCAAACATGTGGAAGAAGGTGCTCTGGTCAGATGAAACCAAAATCGAACTTTTTGGCAACAATGCAAAACGTTATGTAAAATGTTAAAGCAAAATCTACAATGAAATGGTTCACAAATAAACATATCCAGGTGTTAGAATGGCCAAGTCAAAGTCCAGACCTGAATCCAATCAAGAATCTGTGGAAAGAACTGAAAACTGCTGTTCACAAATGCTCTCCATCCAACCTCACTGAGCTCGAGGAGGAATGGGCAAAAAGTTCAGTCTCTCGATGTGAAACACTGATAGAGACATACCCCAAGCGACTTACAGCTCTATTCGCAGCAAAAGGTGGCGCTACAAAGTATTAAGTTAAAGGGGGCTGAATAATTTTGCACACCCAATTTTTCAGTTTTTTATTTGTTAAAAAAGTTTGAAATATTCAATAAATTTTGTTCCACTTCATGATTGTGTCCCACTTGTTGTTGACTCTTCACAAAAAATTACAGTTTCATATCTTTATGTTTGAAGCCTGAAATGTGGCAAATGTGGCTTTAATTTGAAATCTCAGGTTAAATTGGTTTGTAAACACTTTTATCCGTTCATGCTTTAAGCTCTTAGACCATGTTTTGTTTATGTCTTTCAGGTTGTCCTTCAGACGTCCAGCCCCAGTTTGTTAAAAAAGAGAGCCCTCATCTTAAAAAAGAACAAGAGGAAGACATGATTTCTGTTCCTGTGAAGAGCAGCGACGAAGGAGGAACAAACGACGAAGACAGCGAACTTTCACAATCATCAGTTCCTACGACCAAAATCGACCAAAACCCCATCAGGACTAAGATAAAAACAGAAAACGGAGGCCGAACGAGGCGTCTGCGATGCTCTGAATGCGGAAAACTCTTCCCCTGTCGCTCAAATTTAGAGGCTCACCTGAGGATCCACACCGGAGAGAAGCCCTTCGCCTGCTCCATCTGCGGCAAGAGCTTCACGAGCAAAGGCAACCTGCGCTCTCACGGAAAACGCCACTCAGAAGAACGACCTTTCAGCTGTTCGGTTTGTCAAACGCGCTTCAAATGCAAGAATAACGTCCAGAAACATATCGCCAAGATGCACCCGAGCGAGGAAGCCTTCTGCGTCGACGACAGAGAAATAACCGAGGCTGAAACCCAGGACAAAAAGCGACAGTTTCCTTGCTCCGAATGCGACAAAGCCTTTCCGTGGAAGTCGCATTTGGATATCCACATGAGAGTCCACACGGGTGAGAAGCCTTTCAGCTGCGACGTTTGCGGAAAAGGGTTCACAAAGAAGGGAAATCTGATCATCCATCTGAAAGTACACACCGGGGAAAAGCCCTTTTATTGCTCAGTTTGCGGAAAAATGTTTGCCACAAAGTCAACAATACTCGGACACATGACACGCCACAACGAACCGAAGTTTTACTGCTGCACGGTTTGTCACGAACAGTTTCAGTCGCTGGAAAACATCGAGGTACATTTAAAAACGCACAGACTTGTTGAAAATGAGACGGAAAGCAAAGACAAAGACGATTTGAGTGAGAAAGTAGAAGAAACTGATTTTAGTTTAGAAAATCAAGAGAGAACAGGAGACGGAGACGGTAACTGCATCAATTTGACATTTAGTGACAAAAGAAACGCCACGACTGCCCACACTGCGGAAAAACGTTCGGCTGGAAGTCTGCTTTGGAGAGGCACATGACGGTCCACACCAGAGAGAGACCATTCGAGTGCTCTGTTTGCAGGAAAAGATTCGGACTGAAGTCGCAGCTGAGAGGTCACATGACACTCCACACCGGCGAGAAACCATACAGCTGTTCATTCTGTGAGAAGAAATTCAGGTTGAAGTACAATCTGACGGTGCATCTGGCGATTCATACAGGAGAGAAACCTTTCGAGTGCTCAGTTTGCGGCGCAGGATTTGCCAGAAAGTCTTTCTTACTCGATCACATGACACGCCACACCAGAGATAAACCCTACAGCAGTTCGGTTTGTCAGGAAAACTTTGAATCGGTGGAAAATCTTGAGGAGCATTTAAATATTCATGCGACAAAAGATGAAAAAAAAGCAGAGAATGTTAGTTCTAGTAAAGGAAATGATAGAACGATGAATGAAAGTGAAGAAAAGCAACACGTTTGCTCACTTTGTGGGAAAAGATTCAAATGGAAGTCGTACTTGGAGGCTCATATGAGAGTCCATACTGGAGAAAAACCATTCAAGTGTTCAGTTTGTGATTTAAGATTTACACGAAAGGGACATTTACGAACTCACATGACGCTCCACACAGGAGAGAGACCCTTCAGCTGTTCGGTCTGCCGCAAGAGCTTCCGACAGAAGTACAGCCTGAAGGAGCACATGGTCACTCACACAGAAGAGATGCCCTTCGAATGCTCCGTGTGCGGCGTCAGGTTCGGGTGGAAGGCGCACCTGTTGAGTCACGTAAGCGATCACACGGAAGAGAAACCTTTCGAGTGCGAGGTTTGTCAGAAAAAGTTTAGCCTCGAGATCGATTTGGAGGAACACACGGCCGCTCACAACGAGGAGAAACCGTTTGAATGCAAGGTCTGCGGGGCGAGGTTCGCGTGGCAGGCGTATTTAAACATCCACACGACGAGCCACAGCGGGGAGCGTCACTACAGCTGCGCCGTCTGCAGGAAGAGCGTCAAGAACAAGCGCAGTCTTCAGAGGCACATGAAGCTGCATCGAGAGCAGAGTTACACACAAGTGGCAGCTTTGGACCGAGACACGGAGGAAAACGAAGCCACGGATGATTCTTCGGAAGAGGACAAACCAGAAACTGTTGTAACAATAGAGTCTTCACAGGAATTAGAGACAGAGTGAATGTTGTACAATAGTTTAACAGACATTATGCACATTTGGTTTTAACATAAGGTACCTCCATTCAAATAACAGTTGTTTACACTGAGGCCAATTAAGAGAGTTTTTTAATAAATACAGATTATATTTTTTATCGTTTGTCAAACTTTCAGATTAACATGTCTTTCTTAAAGAAGAATGTTGCAGGATTTTTACCTAAACATAACAGCTTTGGAGTCATTGTGACCAGCTCGAGTCGCAGGAGTCTCACGAGAAACAAAACAAACGACACAAACCACATTCTTACAAAGAAAACTTACATTACAACAAAATATTAAACTATTTCCTGGTTTGGTCGAGTAAGCGCAGGTCTTATGTCCATGTAGGGGGCGTTTCTTACGTTAATATTAATTTGATGATAATGGGATGTTAATGGAGTTACGATGAATCTCTTTGTTTGAAGACGCTTCATGAATCCCACATAGAGCCTTCTTGAGATTGTCTCTTGAAGAAGCTTTGTAGAAAAACCTTTGATTTTTGTTGCCACAGTGTGCCATGTGTCAGGCGATTTGAGTCGAGCTCAACACTGCCCCTACAGACCACCACAGGTACTGCTCTGTAGGTCTGTATCTGTACATCACAGATAGAAAACTCAATAAAACATGAGCTGGCTCTAGAGCAGCCAGCTTTAGGGTGTCTTTATTCCAGTTTAAGAGGCCCTCAAGTTTGGATTTTTTTTTCTTTCATACCAAAATCCCTATTTGTGAAAACACAATGTATATACATTTTTTATTATCTTAATTTAAAATATTTGAATTAGTTTATATTACTTTGTGTAATCTAATTTGATATTTTGATGATTGACTTTGTGGTCGTTTCATCTGACCTATGGCCGTAGGACAGAGGGGGCAGAGCTGGACAGACTCGGCAGACCCAAACGTACTGTGAGGGTCTGTTGGGAACGTTTCCCGGTGCATGTTGGACTCAGGGCTGTCCTTTGCCACCGGTCCTGTTCATTTTCTTTATGGGCGCAGCCAGAGCCCGGAGGGAGTCTGGTTTGGGGACCCACCCGTCTCTGCTTTTTGCAGATGATGTTGTCCTGTTGGCTCCATCAGGCCAGGATCTTCAGCTGCACTGGGACGGTTTGCAGCCGAGTGTGAAGCAGCTGGGATGAGGATCAGCACCTCCAAGTCTGAGACCATGGTTCTTGGGTTAGGGTTCCAGATGGAGTAAGGATCTCGGTAAGTGTCTTGGGAGAGGGAAGTCTGGGCGTCTCTGCTTAGACTGTCTGCTCCCCGACCCGGCCCCGGATAAGAGGAAAAAAGGATGGATAATTTATTATATTTTATTTTTATATGATTTTTCTGGCCTTTTCGCCTTTATTCTATGGTGGCAGCAGACGAACAGGAAACAGGAAAGAGAATGTGCTCTAACAGGTGAGATTCAGTTTTATTTTAAAAAAACAACATGTGCAGATTCAGAAACGGTTTTATTGACTTTGTTTAAAAACCCTGCACAAAAGGTCCATGTTTAACTCAACTTCAAACAACAAAAAAGAGGTCTCACATTTTGGATTATTACAAAACTAATGAATTGTGTCATTTTTCTGGTTCTATGGAGAATTTAAATGTCTAACTTTCAGAGATGATTATATTTGACTTGTGTTCCATAGTTCCACATTTTAGTTTTAGTTTAGTGATGCCAAACATACACATCTCTTTTCAGTTTGTAAAACCTTTATTTTTATTTTATTTATTTTTTTGAACGTCAAATGGAAGATAGTGTCCTTAAACAGTTTGGGCTGTTCCTAAATATAAATAACACAATCTTTACTCATAACTCATGTAGTGTGTGAACCAGAGGCAGAGCAGGTGGAGGGGCCCCTGAGAGTTTATCAAACTGAAAACTTATTAAAACCTGGATCTGAAACAGAAATATCTCGACTGTAACAAACTAAAAACATGTATTAAGTTGTAACTTGACTTAACTGTCTACAATGAAAATATTACTTCACTACGTTCTGTGTTTAATAAATGCTATTATTTTTATGTGAGAAGTTAGGGCCTCCATAACTTTAGGGCCCTTAATAAAAACCTGCTCCAGGGCCCCGCAGTACTGCCTTACGCCACTGGTGTAAACTTAAGCATAAATCCACAGACCTCTTGCAGAGCTCGAGTGAAGAGGAAGAGCAGCTCATTTACGAAGAAACTCCTTAGTTTACTTTATACTCGCTTTATAGATTTATTTAAAATATTGGTCACAAACGGCCAGTGGTGTAAGGTAAAAACAAAGGGCCCCAGAGCAGGGTTTAATAAAGGGCCCTAAAGTTATGGGCACTAACCTCTTACATGAATCTTATTTGTAAAAAATTAACATATTGCATAATTACTTCTCCTGACATTATTAATATTAAAGCCTTTGCTGAACACTCTGAACCAACATATTTTATAGATACTGCCACAGACTCTCAGGTTCCCCTCCACCTTCGGGGCCCCAGAGCCTCTGCCCTGGCTGCACTGCCTGATGCTACGTCTCTGTATAAAATAAATCATTGGCACGTGACCTGTCGGTGTTTCACAGCAGACGTGTTTCTCCGCCTCCGGCTGCTGCCGTCTGCTCTGGAGTCCAGGAGAGTTACATTTAAGCTGCAACGCACCTGCGTCGTCTTAGTTTTTTAGGTAAATTTATCTGTTTCCAAGTCCTGTTTTAGACCTGGTTTAGTCCTAGTTTAGACCTGGTTTAGTCCTGGTTTAGACCTGGTTTAGTCCTGGTTTAGACCTGGTTTAGTCCTAGTTTAGTCCTGGTTTAGTCCTAGTTTAGACCTGGTTTAGACCTGGTTTGGTCCTGGTTTAGTCCTAGTTTACACCTGGTTTAGTCCTGGTTTAGACCTGGTTTAGTCCTGGTTTAGTCCTAGTTTACACCTGGTTTAGTCCTGGTTTAGACCTGGTTTAGTCCTGGTTTAGTCCTGGTTTAGACCTGGTTTAGTCCTGGTTTAGTCCTAGTTTAGACCTGGTTTAGACCTGGTTTAGACCTGGTTTAGTCCTAGTTTAGACCTGGTTTAGTCCTGGTTTAGACCTGGTTTAGTCCTGGTTTAGTCCTAGTTTAGACCTGGTTTAGTCCTGGTTTAGACCTGGTTTAGTCCTGGTTTAGTCCTGGTTTAGACCTGGTTTAGTCCTGGTTTAGTCCTAGTTTAGACCTGGTTTAGTCCTGGTTTAGTCCTGGTTTAGACCTGGTTTAGTCCTGGTTTAGTCCTAGTTTACACCTGGTTTAGTCCTGGTTTAGACCTGGTTTAGTCCTGGTTTAGTCCTGGTTTAGACCTGGTTTAGTCCTGGTTTAGTCCTAGTTTAGACCTGGTTTAGTCCTGGTTTAGTCCTAGTTTAGACCTGGTTTAGACCTGGTTTAGTCCTGGTTTAGTCCTGGTTTAGACCTGGTTTAGTCCTGGTTTAGTCCTGGTTTAGACCTGGTTTAGTCCTGGTTTAGTCCTAGTTTAGACCTGGTTTAGTCCTAGTTTAGACCTGGTTTAGTCCTGGTTTAGACCTGGTTTAGTCCTAGTTTAGACCTGGTTTAGTCCTGGTTTAGACCTGGTTTAGTCCTGGTTTAGTCCTGGTTTAGTCCTAGTTTAGTCCTGGTTTAGACCTGGTTTAGACCTGGTTTAGTCCTAGTTTAGACCTGGTTTAGTCCTGGTTTAGTCCTAGTTTAGACCTGGTTTAGACCTGGTTTAGTCCTAGTTTAGACCTGGTTTAGTCCTGGTTTAGTCCTGGTTTAGTCCTAGTTTAGTCCTGGTTTAGACCTGGTTTAGTCCTGGTTTAGTCCTGGTTTAGACCTGGTTTAGTCCTGGTTTAGTCCTAGTTTAGACCTGGTTTAGACCTGGTTTAGTCCTAGTTTAGACCTGGTTTAGTCCTGGTTTAGACCTGGTTTAGTCCTGGTTTAGTCCTAGTTTAGTCCTGGTTTAGACCTGGTTTAGTCCTGGTTTAGTCCTGGTTTAGACCTGGTTTAGTCCTGGTTTAGTCCTAGTTTAGACCTGGTTTAGACCTGGTTTAGTCCTAGTTTAGACCTGGTTTAGTCCTGGTTTAGACCTGGTTTAGTCCTGGTTTAGTCCTAGTTTAGTCCTGGTTTAGACCTGGTTTAGTCCTGGTTTAGTCCTGGTTTAGACCTGGTTTAGTCCTGGTTTAGTCCTAGTTTAGACCTGGTTTAGACCTGGTTTAGTCCTAGTTTAGACCTGGTTTAGTCCTGGTTTAGACCTGGTTTAGTCCTGGTTTAGTCCTAGTTTAGACCTGGTTTAGTCCTGGTTTAGTCCTGGTTTAGACCTGGTTTAGTCCTGGTTTAGTCCTAGTTTAGACCTGGTTTAGACCTGGTTTAGTCCTAGTTTAGACCTGGTTTAGTCCTGGTTTAGACCTGGTTTAGTCCTGGTTTAGTCCTAGTTTAGTCCTGGTTTAGACCTGGTTTAGTCCTGGTTTAGTCCTGGTTTAGACCTGGTTTAGTCCTGGTTTAGTCCTAGTTTAGACCTGGTTTAGACCTGGTTTAGTCCTAGTTTAGACCTGGTTTAGTCCTAGTTTAGACCTGGTTTAGTCCTGGTTTAGACCTGGTTTAGTCCTGGTTTAGTCCTGGTTTAGTCCTGGTTTTCCTGGTTTAGACCTGAGACCTGGTTTAGTCCTAGTTTAGACCTGGTTTAGACCTAGTTTAGTCCTGGTTTAGACCTGGTTTAGTTTAGACCTGGTTTAGTCCTGGTTTAGACCTGGTTTAGTCCTGGTTTAGTCCTGGTTTAGACCTGGTTTAGACCTGGTTTAGTCCTAGTTTAGACCTGGTTTAGTCCTGGTTTAGACCTGGTTTAGACCTGGTTTAGACCTGGTTTAGTCCTGGTTTAGTCCTGGTTTAGTCCTAGTTTAGACCTGGTTTAGACCTGGTTTAGTCCTGGTTTAGACCTAGTTTAGACCTGGTTTAGACCTGGTTTAGTCCTAGTTTAGACCTGGTTTAGTCCTGGTTTAGACCTGGTTTAGTAGACCTGGTTTAGTCCTGGTTTAGTCCTAGTTTAGACCTGGTTTAGTCCTGGTTTAGACCTGGTTTAGTCCTATTTAGACCTGGTTTAGTCCTGGTTTAGTCCTGGTTTAGACCTGGTTTAGACCTGGTTTAGTCCTAGTTTAGACCTGGTTTAGTCCTGGTTTAGACCTGGTTTAGTCCTGGTTTAGTCCTAGTTTAGACCTGGTTTAGTCCTGGTTTAGTCCTAGTTTAGACCTGGTTTAGTCCTGGTTTAGTCCTAGTTTAGACCTGGTTTAGACCTGGTTTAGACCTGGTTTAGTCCTAGTTTAGTCCTAGTTTAGTCCTAGTTTACACCTGGTTTAGACCTGGTTTGGTCCTGGTTTAGACCTGTTTAGACCTGGTTTAGACCTGGTTTAGACCTGGTTTAGTCCTAGTTTAGACCTGGACTGGTTTAGTCCTGGTTTAGACCTGGTTTAGACCTGGTTTAGACCTGGTTTAGTCCTGGTTTAGTCCTAGTTTAGACCTGGTTTGGTCCTGGTTTAGACCTCTCAGACCTGGTTTAGTCCTAGTTTAGACCTGGTTTAGTCCTGGTTTAGAGACACTCAGGTGAGACTCCAGGTGAGGACTAAACACTCAGGTGAAGACCAGACTCTCTCAGGTGAGGACTAAACACTCAGGTGAAGACTCTCTCAGGTGAAGACCTGGTTTAGTCCTCAGGACTAGACCTGGTTTAGGTGAGTTTAAACACTCAGGTTTAGACCTGACTCTCTCAGGTGAGTTTAGACTAAACACTCAGGTGAAGACCTGGACTCTCTCAGGTGAAGACCTGGTTTAGTCTCAGGTGAGGACTAAACACTCAGGTGAAGACCTGACTCTCTCAGGTGAAGACCGGACTCTCTCAGGTTTAGACCTGGACTAAACACTCAGGTGAAGACCGGACTCTCTCAGGTTTAGACCTGAGGACTAAACCTCAGGTGAAGACCTGGTTTAGTCTCTCAGTTTAGACCTCAGGTGAAGACCAGACTCTCTCAGGTGAGGACTAAACACTCAGGTGAGGACTAAACACTCAGGTGAAGACCTGGACTCTCTCAGGTGAGGACTAGACACTCAGGTGAAGACCGACTAAACCTCAGGTGAAGACCAGACTCTCTCAGGTGAGGACTAAACACTCAGGTGAAGACCAGACTCTCTCAGGTGAGGACTAAACACTCAGGTGAAGACCAGACTCTCAGGTGAGAGGACTAAACACTCAGGTGAAGACCAGACTTCTCAGGTGAGGACTAAACACTCAGGTGAAGACCTGGACTCTCTCTAAACACTCAGGTGTGACCAGTTTAGACCTCAGGTGACTAAACACTCAGGTGACTAAACACTCCAGGTGAGGACTAAACACTCAGGTGAAGACCAGACTCTCTCAGGTGAGGACTAAACACTCAGGTGAAGACCGGACTCTCTCAGGTGAAGACCGGACTCTCTCAGGTGAGGACTAAACACTCAGGTGAGGACTAAACACTTCCTCAGGTGAAGACCGGACTCTCAGGTGAAGACCAGACTCTCTCAGGTGAGGACTAAACACTCAGGTGAAGACCAGACTCTCTCAGGTGAGGACTAAACACTCAGGTGAGGACTAAACACTCAGGTGAAGACCAGACTCTCTCAGGTGAGGACTAAACACTCAGGTGAGGACTAAACACTCAGGTGAAGACCAGACTCTCTCAGGTGAGGACTAAACACTCAGGTGAAGACCGGACTCTCTCAGGTGAGGACTAAACACTCAGGTGAGGACTAGACACTCAGGTGAAGACCAGACTCTCTCAGGTGAGACTAAACACTCAGGTGAGGACTAAACACTCAGGTGAAGACCAGGACTCTCTCAGGTGAGGACTAAACACTCAGGTGAAGACCAGACTCAGGTGAAGGACCGGACTCTCTCAGGTGAAGGACTAAACACTCAGGTGAGGACTAAACACTCAGGTGAGGACTAAACACTCAGGTGAGGACTAAACACTCAGGTGAAGACCAGACTCTCTCAGGTGAGGACTAAACACTCAGGTGAGGACTAAACACTCAGGTGAAGACCGGATTCTCTCAGGTGAAGACCAGACTCTCTCAGGTGAGGACTAAACACTCAGGTGAAGACCGGACTCTCAGGTGAAGACCAGGTGAGGACTAAACACTCAGGTGAAGACCGGACTCTCTCAGGTGAAGACTAAACTCTCTCAGGTGAAGACCAGACTCTCTCAGGTGAGGACTAAACACTCAGGTGAGGACTAAACACTCAGGTGAAGACCAGACTCTCTCAGGTGAAGACCGGACTCTCTCAGGTGAGGACTAAACACTCAGGTGAAGACCAGACTCTCTCAGGTGAGGACTAAACACTCAGGTGAAGACCAGACTCTCTCAGGTGAGGACTAAACACTCAGGTGAAGACCAGACTCTCTCAGGTGAGGACTAAACACTCAGGTGAGGACTAAACACTCAGGTGAGGACTAAACACTCAGGTGAAGACCAGACTCTCTCAGGTGAAGACCAGACTCTCTCAGGTGAGGACTAAACACTCAGGTGAAGACCGGACTCTCTCAGGTGAAGACTAAACACTCAGGTGAGGACTAAACACTCAGGTGAGGACTAAACACTCAGGTGAAGACCAGACCCTCTCAGGTGAGGACTAAACACTCAGGTGAAGACCGGACTCTCTCAGGTGAGGACTAAACACTCAGGTGAAGACCAGGACTCTCTCAGGTGAGGACTAAACACTCAGGTGAAGACTAAACTCTCTCAGGTGAAGACCAGACTCTCTCAGGTGAGGACTAAACACTCAGGTGAAGACCGGACTACTCAGGTGAAGACCGGACTAAACACTCAGGTGAGGACTAAACTCAGGTGAAGACCAGACTCTCTCAGGTGAGGACTAAACACTCAGGTGAAGACCAGACTCTCTCAGGTGAGGACTAAACACTCAGGTGAAGACTACACTCAGGTGAGGACTAAACACTCAGGTGAAGACCAGACTCTCTCAGGTGAGGACTAAACACTCAGGTGAAGACCGACTCTCTCAGGTGAAGACCGACTCTCTCAGATGAGGACTAAACACTCAGGTGAAGACCAGACTCTCAGGTGAGGACTAAACACTCAGGTGAAGACCGGACTCTCTCAGGTGAAGACCAGACTCTCTCAGGTGAGGACTAAACACTCAGGTGAAGACCGGACTCTCTCAGGTGAGGACTAAACACTCAGGTGAGGACTAAACACTCAGGTGAAGACCGGACTCTCTCAGGTGAGGACTAAACACTCAGGTGAGGACTAAACACTCAGGTGAAGACCGGACTCTCTCAGGTGAGGACTAAACACTCAGGTGAAGACCGGACTCTCTCAGGTGAGGACTAAACACTCAGGTGAAGACCAGACTCTCTCAGATGAGGACTAAACACTCAGGTGAGGACTAAACACTCAGGTGAAGACCGGACTCTCTCAGGTGAAGACCGGACTCTCTCAGGTGAAGACTAAACACTCAGGTGAGGACTAAACACTCAGGTGAAGACCGGACTCTCAGGTGAAGACCAGACTCTCTCAGGTGAGGACTAAACACTCAGGTGAGGACTAAACACTCAGGTGAAGACCAGACTCTCAGGTGAGGACTAAACACTCAGGTGAAGACCAGACTCTCTCAGGTGAGGACTAAACACTCAGGTGAAGACCAGACTCTCTCAGGTGAAGACCAGACACTCAGGTGAGGACTAAACACTCAGGTGAAGACCAGACTCTCTCAGGTGAGGACTAAACACTCAGGTGAAGACCAGACTCTCTCAGGTGAGGACTAAACACTCAGGTGAAGACCGGACTCTCTCAGGTGAAGACTAAACACTCAGGTGAGGACTAAACACTCAGGTGAAGACCAGACTCTCTCAGGTGAGGACTAAACACTCAGGTGAAGACCAGACTCTCTCAGGTGAGGACTAAACACTCAGGTGAAGACCACTCTCAGGTGAGGACTAAACACTCAGGTGAAGACCAGACTCTCTCAGGTGAGGACTAAACACTCAGGTGAAGACCAGACCCTCTCAGGTGAGGACTAAACACTCAGGTGAAGACCAGACCCTCTCAGGTGAGGACTAAACACTCAGGTGAAGACTAAACACTCAGGTGAGGACTAAACACTCAGGTGAAGACCGGACTCTCTCAGGTGAAGACCGGACTCTCTCAGGTGAGGACTAAACACTCAGGTGAGGACTAAACACTCAGGTGAAGACCAGACTCTCTCAGGTGAGGACTAAACACTCAGGTGAAGACCGGACTCTCTCAGGTGAGGACTAAACACTCAGGTGAAGACCGGACTCTCTCAGGTGAAGACCAGACTCTCTCAGGTGAGGACTAAACACTCAGGTGAGGACTAAACACTCAGGTGAAGACCAGACTCTCTCAGGTGAGGACTAAACACTCAGGTGAGGACTCTCTCAGGTGAGGACTAAACACTCAGGTGAAGACCAGACTCTCTCAGGTGAGGACTAAACACTCAGGACTCTCTCAGGTGAGGACTAAACACTCAGGTGAGGACTAAACACTCTCAGGTGAAGACCAGACTCTCTCAGGTGAGGACTAAACACTCAGGTGAGGACTAAACACTCAGGTGAAGACCGGACTCTCTCAGGTGAAGACTAAACACTCAGGTGAAGACCGGACTCTCTCAGGTGAAGACCAGACTCTCAGGTGAGGACTAAACACTCAGGTGAAGACCAGACTCTCTCAGGTGAGGACTAAACACTCAGGTGAAGACCAGACTCTCTCAGGTGAGGACTAAACACTCAGGTGAAGACCAGACTCTCTCAGGTGAGGACTAAACACTCAGGTGAAGACCGGACTCTCTCAGGTGAAGACCAGACTCTCTCAGGTGAGGACTAAACACTCAGGTGAGGACTAAACACTCAGGTGAGGACTAAACACTCAGGTGAAGACCAGACTCTCTCAGGTGAGGACTAAACACTCAGGTGAAGACCAGACTCTCTCAGGTGAGGACTAAACACTCAGGTGAAGACTAAACTCTCTCAGGTGAGGACTAAACACTCAGGTGAAGACCACACTCAGGTGAAGACCGGACTCTCTCAGGTGAGGACTAAACACTCAGGTGAAGACCGGACTCTCTCAGGTGAAGACCAGACTCTCTCAGGTGAGGACTAAACACTCAGGTGAAGACCAGACTCTCTCAGGTGAGGACCAAACACTCAGGTGAGGACTAAACACTCAGGTGAAGACCAGACTCTCTCAGGTGAGGACTAAACACTCAGGTGAAGACCGGACTCTCAGGTGAGGACTAAACACTCAGGTGAGGACTAAACACTCAGGTGAAGACCAGACTCTCAGGTGAGGACTAAACACTCAGGTGAGGACTAAACACTCAGGTGAAGACCAGACTCTCTCAGGTGAGGACTAAACACTCAGGTGAAGACCGGACTCTCAGGTGAGGACTAAACACTCAGGTGAGGACTAAACACTCAGGTGAGGACTAAACACTCAGGTGAAGACCGGACTCTCTCAGGTGAGGACTAAACACTCAGGTGAAGACCAGACTCTCTCAGGTGAGGACTAAACACTCAGGTGAGGACTAAACACTCAGGTGAAGACCGGACTCTCTCAGGTGAAGACCAGACTCTCTCAGGTGAGGACTAAACACTCAGGTGAAGAACTCTCTCAGGTGAAGACCAGACTCTCTCAGGTGAGGACTAAACACTCAGGTGAAGACCGGACTCTCTCAGGTGAAGACCAGACTCTCTCAGGTGAGGACTAAACACTCAGGTGAGGACTAAACACTCAGGTGAAGACCGGACTCTCTCAGGTGAAGACCAGACTCTCTCAGGTGAGGACTAAACACTCAGGTGAAGACCAGACTCTCTCAGGTGAGGACTAAACACTCAGGTGAAGACCAGACTCTCTCAGGTGAGGACTAAACACTCAGGTGAAGACCAGACTCTCTCAGGTGAGGACTAAACACTCAGGTGAAGACCAGACTCTCTCAGGTGAGGACTAAACACTCAGGTGAGGACTAAACACTCAGGTGAAGACCAGACTCTCTCAGGTGAGGACTAAACACTCAGGTGAAGACCAGACTCTCTCAGGTGAGGACTAAACACTCAGGTGAAGACTAAACACTCTCAGGTGAGGACTAAACACTCAGGTGAAGACCAGACTCTCTCAGGTGAGGACTAAACACTCAGGTGAAGACCAGACTCTCTCAGGTGAGGACTAAACACTCAGGTGAGGACTAAACACTCAGGTGAAGACCAGACTCTCTCAGGTGAGGACTAAACACTCAGGTGAAGACCGGACTCTCTCAGGTGAGGACTAAACACTCAGGTGAAGACTAAACTCTCTCAGGTGAGGACTAAACACTCAGGTGAGGACTAAACACTCAGGTGAGGACTAAACACTCAGGTGAAGACCAGACTCTCTCAGGTGAGGACTAAACACTCAGGTGAAGACCAGACTCTCTCAGGTGAGGACTAAACACTCAGGTGAAGACCAGACTCTCTCAGGTGAGGACTAAACACTCAGGTGAGGACTAAACACTCAGGTGAAGACCAGACTCTCTCAGGTGAGGACTAAACACTCAGGTGAAGACCGGACTCTCTCAGGTGAGGACTAAACACTCAGGTGAAGACCGGACTCTCTCAGGTGAAGACCAGACCCTCTCAGGTGAGGACTAAACACTCAGGTGAAGACCAGACTCTCAGGTGAGGACTAAACACTCAGGTGAGGACTAAACACTCAGGTGAAGACCAGACTCTCAGGTGAGGACTAAACACTCAGGTGAAGACCGGACTCTCTCAGGTGAGGACTAAACACTCAGGTGA
Source organism: Perccottus glenii (assembly GCA_024416835.2). Taxonomy (NCBI): domain Eukaryota; kingdom Metazoa; phylum Chordata; class Actinopteri; order Gobiiformes; family Odontobutidae; genus Perccottus; species Perccottus glenii. The sequence continues at coordinate 305,649 of CM044562.2, read as the reverse complement.
GGACTAAACACTCAGGTGAGGACTAAACACTCAGGTGAGGACTGAACACTCAGGTGAGGACTAAACACTCAGGTGAAGACCAGACCCTCTCAGGTGAGGACTAAACACTCAGGTGAGGACTAAACACTCAGGTGAAGACTAAACACTCAGGTGAAGACTGACTCTCTCAGGTGAGGACTAAACACTCAGGTGAGGACTAAACACTCAGGTGAAGACCGGACTCTCTCAGGTGAAGACTAAACACTCAGGTGAAGACCGGACTCTCTCAGGTGAGGACTAAACACTCAGGTGAAGACCGGACTCTCTCAGGTGAAGAACAGACTCTCTCAGGTGAGGACTAAACACTCAGGTGAAGACCAGACTCTCTCAGGTGAGGACTAAACACTCAGGTGAAGACCAGACTCTCTCAGGTGAGGACTAAACACTCAGGTGAGGACTAAACACTCAGGTGAAGACCAGACTCTCTCAGGTGAGGACTAAACACTCAGGTGAGGACTAAACACTCAGGTGAGGACTAAACACTCAGGTGAGGACTAAACACTCAGGTGAAGACCAGACTCTCTCAGGTGAGGACTAAACACTCAGGTGAGACTAAACTCTCTCAGGTGAGGACTAAACACTCAGGTGAAGACCGGACTCTCTCAGATGAGGACTAAACACTCAGGTGAAGACCGGACTCTCTCAGGTGAAGACCGGACTCTCTCAGGTGAAGACCGGACTCTCTCAGGTGAGGACTAAACACTCAGGTGAAGACCAGACTCTCAGGTGAGGACTAAACACTCAGGTGAAGACCGACTCTCTCAGGTGAGGACTAAACACTCAGGTGAGGACTAAACACTCAGGTGAAGACCAGACTCTCTCAGGTGAGGACCGGATTCTCTCAGGTGAAGACCGGACTCTCTCAGGTGAAGACCAGACTCTCTCAGGTGAGGACTAAACACTCAGGTGAAGACCAGACTCTCTCAGGTGAGGACTAAACACTCAGGTGAAGACCGGACTCTCTCAGGTGAAGACCAGACTCTCTCAGGTGAGGACTAAACACTCAGGTGAAGACCAGACTCTCTCAGGTGAGGACTAAACACTCAGGTGAAGACCAGACTCTCTCAGGTGAGGACTAAACACTCAGGTGAAGACCAGACTCTCTCAGGTGAGGACTAAACACTCAGGTGAAGACCAGACTCTCTCAGGTGAGGACTAAACACTCAGGTGAAGACCAGACTCTCTCAGGTGAGGACTAAACACTCAGGTGAAGACCAGACCTCTCAGGTGAGGACTAAACACTCAGGTGAAGACCAGACTCTCTCAGGTGAGGACTAAACACTCAGGTGAGGACTAAACACTCAGGTGAGGACTAAACACTCAGGTGAAGACCGGATTCTCTCAGGTGAAGACCGGACTCTCTCAGGTGAGGACTAAACACTCAGGTGAGGACTAAACACTCAGGTGAAGACCGACTCTCAGGTGAGGACTAAACACTCAGGTGAAGACCAGACTCTCTCAGGTGAGGACTAAACACTCAGGTGAAGACCGGACTCTCTCAGGTGAGGACTAAACACTCAGGTGAAGACCGGACTCTCTCAGGTGAGGACTAAACACTCAGGTGAAGACCGGACTCTCTCAGGTGAAGACCGGACTCTCTCAGATGAGGACTAAACACTCAGGTGAAGACCGGACTCTCTCAGGTGAAGACCAGACTCTCTCAGGTGAGGACTAAACACTCAGGTGAAGACCAGACTCTCTCAGGTGAGGACTAAACACTCAGGTGAGGACTAAACACTCAGGTGAAGACCGGACTCTCTCAGGTGAAGACCGGACTCTCTCAGGTGAAGACCAGACTCTCTCAGGTGAGGACTAAACACTCAGGTGAAGACCAGACTCTCTCAGGTGAGGACTAAACACTCAGGTGAAGACCGGACTCTCTCAGGTGAAGACCGGACTCTCTCAGGTGAAGACCAGACTCTCTCAGGTGAAGACCAGACTCTCTCAGGTGAGGACTAAACACTCAGGTGAAGACCAGACTCTCTCAGGTGAGGACTAAACACTCAGGTGAAGACCAGACTCTCTCAGGTGAGGACTAAACACTCAGGTGAAGACCAGACTCTCTCAGGTGAGGACTAAACACTCAGGTGAAGACCAGACTCTCTCAGGTGAGGACTAAACACTCAGGTGAAGACCAGACTCTCAGGTGAGGACTAAACACTCAGGTGAAGACCAGACTCTCTCAGGTGAGGACTAAACACTCAGGTGAAGACCAGACTCTCTCAGGTGAGGACTAAACACTCAGGTGAGGACTAAACACTCAGGTGAAGACCAGACCTCTCAGGTGAGGACTAAACACTCAGGTGAGGACTAAACACTCAGGTGAAGACCAGACTCTCTCAGGTGAGGACTAAACACTCAGGTGAAGACCAGACTCTCAGGTGAGGACTAAACACTCAGGTGAAGACCAGACTCTCTCAGGTGAGGACTAAACACTCAGGTGAAGACCAGACTCTCTCAGGTGAGGACTAAACACTCAGGTGAAGACCAGACTCTCTCAGGTGAGGACTAAACACTCAGGTGAAGACCAGACTCTCTCAGGTGAGGACTAAACACTCAGGTGAAGACCAGACTCTCTCAGGTGAGGACTAAACACTCAGGTGAGGACTAAACACTCAGGTGAGGACTAAACACTCAGGTGAAGACCGACTCTCTCAGGTGAGGACTAAACACTCAGGTGAAGACCAGACTCTCTCAGGTGAGGACTAAACACTCAGGTGAAGACCGGACTCTCTCAGGTGAAGACCAGACTCTCTCAGGTGAGGACTAAACACTCAGGTGAAGACCGGACTCTCTCAGGTGAAGACCGGACTCTCTCAGGTGAAGACTAAACACTCAGGTGAAGACCGGACTCTCTCAGGTGAAGACCGGACTCTCTCAGGTGAGGACTAAACACTCAGGTGAGGACTAAACACTCAGGTGAAGACCGGACTCTCTCAGGTGAAGACCGGACTCTCTCAGGTGAGGACTAAACACTCAGGTGAAGACCAGACTCTCTCAGGTGAGGACTAAACACTCAGGTGAAGACCAGACTCTCTCAGGTGAAGACCAGACCCTCTCAGGTGAGGACTAAACACTCAGGTGAGGACTAAACACTCAGGTGAAGACCGGACTCTCTCAGGTGAAGACCGGACTCTCTCAGGTGAGGACTAAACACTCAGGTGAAGACCAGACTCTCTCAGGTGAGGACTAAACACTCAGGTGAAGACCGGACTCTCTCAGGTGAGGACTAAACACTCAGGTGAAGACCAGACTCTCTCAGGTGAGGACTAAACACTCAGGTGAAGACCAGACTCTCTCAGGTGAGGACTAAACACTCAGGTGAAGACCAGACTCTCTCAGGTGAGGACTAAACACTCAGGTGAGGACTAAACACTCAGGTGAAGACCAGACTCTCAGGTGAGGACTAAACACTCAGGTGAAGACCAGACCCTCTCAGGTGAGGACTAAACACTCAGGTGAGGACTAAACACTCAGGTGAAGACCAGACCTTCTCAGGTGAGGACTAAACACTCAGGTGAAGACCGGACTCTCTCAGGTGAGGACTAAACACTCAGGTGAGGACTAAACACTCAGGTGAGGACTAAACACTCAGGTGAGGACTAAACACTCAGGTGAAGACCAGACCCTCTCAGGTGAGGACTAAACACTCAGGTGAGGACTAAACACTCAGGTGAAGACCGGACTCTCTCAGGTGAGGACTAAACACTCAGGTGAAGACCGGACTCTCTCAGGTGAAGACCAGACTCTCTCAGGTGAGGACTAAACACTCAGGTGAGGACTAAACACTCAGGTGAAGACCGGACTCTCAGGTGAAGACTCTCTCAGGTGAGGACTAAACACTCAGGTGAAGACCGGACTCTCTCAGATGAGGACTAAACACTCAGGTGAAGACCAGACTCTCTCAGGTGAGGACTAAACACTCAGGTGAAGACCAGACTCTCTCAGGTGAGGACTAAACCCTCAGGTTAAGACCAGACTCTCTCAGGTGAGGACTAAACACTCAGGTGAAGACCAGACTCTCTCAGGTGAGGACTAAACACTCAGGTGAAGACCAGACTCTCTCAGGTGAGGACTAAACACTCAGGTTAAGACCAGACTATCTCAGGTGAGGACTAAACACTCAGGTGAAGACCAGACTCTCTCAGATGAGGACCAAACACTCAGGTGAGGACTAAACACTCAGGTGAAGACCAGACCCTCTCAGGTGAGGACTAAACACTCAGGTGAAGACCAGACCCTCTCAGGTGAGGACTAAACACTCAGGTGAGGACTAAACACTCAGGTGAAGACCAGACCTTCTCAGGTGAGGACTAAACACTCAGGTGAAGACCGGACTCTCTCAGGTGAGGACTAAACACTCAGGTGAGGACTAAACACTCAGGTGAGGACTGAACACTCAGGTGAAGACCAGACCCTCTCAGGTGAGGACTAAACACTCAGGTGAGGACTAAACACTCAGGTGAGACCTAAACACTCAGGTGAAGACCAGACCCTCTCAGGTGAGGACTAAACACTCAGGTGAGGACTAAACACTCAGGTGAAGACCGGACTCTCTCAGGTGAAGACCAGACTCTCTCAGGTGAAGACCGGACTCTCTCAGGTGAGGACTAAACACTCAGGTGAAGACCAGACTCTCTCAGGTGAAGACCAGACTCTCTCAGGTGAAGACCAGACTCTCTCAGGTGAAGACCAGACTCTCTCAGGTGAGGACTAAACACTCAGGTGAGGACTAAACACTCAGGTGAAGACCAGACTCTCTCAGGTGAGGACTAAACACTCAGGTGAGGACTAAACACTCAGGTGAGGACTAAACACTCAGGTGAGGACTAAACCCTCAGGTGAAGACCAGGCTCTCTCAGGTGAGGACTAAACACTCAGGTGAGGACTAAACACTCAGGTGAGGACTAAACACTCAGGTGAAGACCAGACTCTCTCAGGTGAGGACTAAACACTCAGGTGAGGACTAAACACTCAGGTGAGGACTAAACACTCAGGTGAGGACTAAACACTCAGGTGAAGACCAGACTCTCTCAGGTGAGGACTAAACACTCAGGTGAGGACTAAACACTCAGGTGAGGACTAAACACTCAGGTGAGGACTAAACACTCAGGTGAAGACCGGACTCTCTCAGGTGAAGACCGGACTCTCTCAGATGAGGACTAAACATTCAGGTGAAGACCGGACTCTCTCAGGTGAAGACCAGACTCTCTCAGGTGAGGACTAAACACTCAGGTGAAGACCGGACTCTCTCAGGTGAAGACCAGACTCTCTCAGGTGAGGACTAAACACTCAGGTGAAGACCGGACTCTCTCAGGTGAAGACCGGACTCTCTCAGATGAGGACTAAACACTCAGGTGAGGACTAAACACTCAGGTGAAGACCGGATTCTCTCAGGTGAAGACCGGACTCTCTCAGGTGAAGACCAGACTCTCTCAGGTGAGGACTAAACACTCAGGTGAAGACCAGACTCTCTCAGGTGAGGACTAAACACTCAGGTGAAGACCGGACTCTCTCAGGTGAAGACCGGACTCTCTCAGGTGAAGACCAGACTCTCTCAGGTGAAGACCAGACTCTCTCAGGTGAGGACTAAACACTCAGGTGAAGACCAGACTCTCTCAGGTGAGGACTAAACACTCAGGTGAAGACCAGACTCTCTCAGGTGAGGACTAAACACTCAGGTGAAGACCAGACTCTCTCAGGTGAGGACTAAACACTCAGGTGAAGACCAGACTCTCTCAGATGAGGACTAAACACTCAGGTGAAGACCAGACCCTCTCAGGTGAGGACTAAACACTCAGGTGAAGACCAGACCCTCTCAGGTGAGGACTAAACACTCAGGTGAAGACCAGACCCTCTCAGGTGAGGACTAAACACTCAGGTGAGGACTAAACACTCAGGTGAAGACCAGACCCTCTCAGGTGAGGACTAAACACTCAGGTGAGGACTAAACACTCAGGTGAAGACCAGACTCTCTCAGATGAGGACTAAACACTCAGGTGAAGACCAGACCCTCTCAGGTGAGGACTAAACACTCAGGTGAAGACCAGACTCTCTCAGATGAGGACTAAACACTCAGGTGAAGACCAGACCCTCTCAGGTGAGGACTAAACACTCAGGTGAAGACCAGACCCTCTCAGGTGAGGACTAAACACTCAGGTGAAGACCAGACCCTCTCAGGTCAGGACTAAACACTCAGGTGAAGACCAGACCCTCTCAGGTGAGGACTAAACACTCAGGTGAGGACTAAACACTCAGGTGAGGACTAAACACTCAGGTGAAGACCGGACTCTCTCAGGTGAGGACTAAACACTCAGGTGAAGATAAGACTCTCTCAGATGAGGACTAAACACTCAGGTGAAGACCGGACTCTCTCAGGTGAGGACTAAACACTCAGGTGAAGACCGGACTCTCTCAGGTGAAGACCAGACTATCTCAGATGAGGACTAAACACTCAGGTGAAGACCGGACTCTCTCAGGTGAAGACCGGACTCTCTCAGGTGAAGACTAAACACTCAGGTGAAGACCGGACTCTCTCAGGTGAAGACCGGACTCTCTCAGGTGAGGACTAAACACTCAGGTGAAGACCAGACTCTCTCAGATGAGGACTAAACACTCAGGTGAAGACCGGACTCTCTCAGGTGAAGACCAGACCCTCTCAGGTGAGGACTAAACACTCAGGTGAGGACTAAACACTCAGGTGAAGACCGGACTCTCTCAGGTGAAGACCGGACTCTCTCAGATGAGGACTAAACACTCAGGTGAAGACCAGACTCTCTCAGGTGAGGACTAAACACTCAGGTGAAGACCGGACTCTCTCAGGTGAAGAGCGGACTCTCTCAGATGAGGATTAAACCCTCAGGTGAAGACCAGACTCTCTCAGGTGAGGACTAAACACTCAGGTGAAGACCAGACTCTCTCAGGTGAGGACTAAACACTCAGGTGAAGACCAGACTCTCTCAGATGAGGACCAAACACTCAGGTGAGGACTAAACACTCAGGTGAAGACCAGACCCTCTCAGGTGAGGACTAAACACTCAGGTGAAGACCAGACCCTCTCAGGTGAGGACTAAACACTCAGGTGAGGACTAAACACTCAGGTGAAGACCAGACCCTCTCAGGTGAGGACTAAACACTCAGGTGAAGACCGGACTCTCTCAGGTGAGGACTAAACACTCAGGTGAGGACTAAACACTCAGGTGAGGACTGAACACTCAGGTGAGGACTAAACACTCAGGTGAAGACCAGACCCTCTCAGGTGAGGACTAAACACTCAGGTGAGGACTAAACACTCAGGTGAAGACCGGACTCTCTCAGGTGAGGACTAAACACTCAGGTGAAGACCGGACTCTCTCAGGTGAAGACCAGACTCTCTCAGGTGAGGACTAAACACTCAGGTGAGGACTAAACACTCAGGTGAAGACCGGACTCTCTCAGGTGAAGACCGGACTCTCTCAGATGAGGACTAAACACTCAGGTGAAGACCGGACTCTCTCAGATGAGGACTAAACCCTCAGGTGAAGACCAGACTCTCTCAGGTGAGGACTAAACCCTCAGGTGAAGACCAGACTCTCTCAGGTGAGGACTAAACACTCAGGTGAAGACCGGACTCTCTCAGGTGAGGACTAAACACTCAGGTGAGGACTGAACACTCAGGTGAAGACCAGACCCTCTCAGGTGAGGACTAAACACTCAGGTGAGGACTAAACACTCAGGTGAGACCTAAACACTCAGGTGAAGACCAGACCCTCTCAGGTGAGGACTAAACACTCAGGTGAGGACTAAACACTCAGGTGAAGACCGGACTCTCTCAGGTGAGGACTAAACACTCAGGTGAAGACCAGACTCTCTCAGGTGAAGACCAGACTCTCTCAGGTGAAGACCAGACTCTCTCAGATGAGGACTAAACACTCAGGTGAAGACCGGATTCTCTCAGGTGAAGACCGGACTCTCTCAGGTGAGGATTAAACACTCAGGTGAGGACTAAACACTCAGGTGAGGACTAAACACTCAGGTGAAGACCAGACTCTCTCAGGTGAGGACTAAACACTCAGGTGAGGACTAAACACTCAGGTGAGGACTAAACACTCAGGTGAGGACTAAACCCTCAGGTTAAGACCAGGCACTCTCAGGTGAGGACTAAACACTCAGGTGAGGACTAAACACTCAGGTGAGGACTAAACACTCAGGTGAGGACTAAACACTCAGGTGAAGACCAGACTCTCTCAGGTGAGGACTAAACACTCAGGTGAGGACTAAACACTCAGGTGAGGACTAAACACTCAGGTGAGGACTAAACACTCAGGTGAAGACCAGACTCTCTCAGGTGAGGACTAAACACTCAGGTGAGGACTAAACACTCAGGTGAGGACTAAACACTCAGGTGAGGACTAAACACTCAGGTGAAGACCAGACTCTCTCAGGTGAGGACTAAACACTCAGGTGAGGACTAAACACTCAGGTGAGGACTAAACACTCAGGTGAAGACCAGACTCTCTCAGGTGAGGTCTAAACACTCAGGTGAAGACCGGACTCTCTCAGGTGAGGACTAAACACTCAGGTGAAGACCAGACTCTCTCAGGTGAGGACTAAACACTCAGGTGAAGACCGGACTCTCAGGTGAGGACTAAACACTCAGGTGAAGACCAGACTCTCTCAGGTGAGGACTAAACACTCAGGTGAAGACCGGACTCTCAGGTGAGGACTAAACACTCAGGTGAAGACCGACTCTCAGGTGAGGACTAAACACTCAGGTGAAGACCGGACTCTCAGGTGAGGACTAAACACTCAGGTGAAGACCGGACTCTCAGGTGAGGTCTAAACACTCAGGTGAAGACCGGACTCTCTCAGGTGAGGACTAAACACTCAGGTGAAGACCAGACTCTCTCAGGTGAGGACTAAACACTCAGGTGAGGACTAAACACTCAGGTGAAGACCAGACTCTCTCAGGTGAGGACTAAACACTCAGGTGAGGACTAAACACTCAGTGAAGACCAGACTCTCTCAGGTGAAGACCGGACTCTCTCAGGTGAGGACTGGTTTAGTGGGGTCTGCCACAAGTTGGTACACGGTCTGGTGCAGGTCTCGGTCTGGTCTTGGTCTGGTCTGGTCTGGTCTACAGCTGCAGTAAACTAGACCTGTCTGTTGATAACACTCAGTAACAGAGCTGTAATGTGTTTCAGGCTGGAGCCGGCTGGAGTCCAGGGGATGACCCCAGGTCTGAAAAAGTGTAAGTCTCATTTTCCTTTGATTAATTTCTGCTGAACAAAAAGTGATTTTGTGTGTTTGTGTCCCTCAGATTTCCGTCTTTCTGGATTGTAAAACAGCCAACAGAAATCTCCAAGTGTCTTTTAACAATCAGATGGTGAGCTATAAGTTCACACACCATTCAACATCTTTAGACAGGTTCAACCACTGTCCTCAGATTTTTCAGACTGGTCTGACTAGACGCTGTTACTGGGAGGTGGAGTGGAGGGGGGTGGATATTGATATATCAGTGAGTTACAGACCAATGTTCAGTGGGAGTCACAGCAGTTTTGGACAATATGGCCAGACCTGGACATTGACGATCTCAAATTCTTACTACACTGTTTGTGACAAAGGGAGAGAAATAAGAGTCAAATCAAATCAAATATACTTTATTGTCCCAAAGGGAAGTTTCTCTTAGGCGTAGTGCCACAGCAGCAGAACATACAGTACACCGACCAACAACAAAAAGTACATACGTAAATGTACAATATTCAACAACATACACACAGCAACAGGACTGTAACCATCAATAATCTGTGCACATACCGCATATATCGAACAAATAATTGAATTCATCAAAACCAGAGCCGTTTCACAAACAGCTGTTCCTAATGCTAGCTGCTAGCTTTGTCGTCGAGAAAAAGTACAACATTTAACAACATTTTAGTTTTCTGTTTGATTCCTTTTTCACAAAAACAAGCTGTAATTATTTAAAAATCGTTTAATTTTTGTTCTCGAGTGAGGATTATCTAATCAGCTAACTGCAGTGTTGACCTATGGTCCTCCCAAAGTGTACCACAAAGTCGTACCAGCTTTGGACACCAACCCGAAGGCACAGTAAGTTTGGTGCATTTGCTCTGCTGTGGTCTTGTTGTCCAGCAGAACATAAGGATCATATAGGGATCCATATTTTTCATTTACATTTATTCATTTAGCTGACGCTTTTATCCAAAGCGACTTACATTGTTCTAATGTAATTACCAGTGTTACAGTCACTGGGGGCAAGGTGGGTTAAGTGTCTTGCCCAAGGACACAACGACAGTATGAACTGTGGGGAGAGTGGGAATCGAACCGCCTACCTTCCGGTTGAAGGACGACCGCTCTACCCACTGAGCTACTGCCGCCATTTTATCCTGGAAACATCACAAAGCTCAAGTAATAAAATAAAACTCAAATAAAACTCAAATTTAAAAGCCCTACATCTTTTCTATCACTCTTGAGTGTGAAAGGGAAGGAACTTCTTACTTGGTATATTCTTGGTTTCTTTAAGTTTACATTCCCAACATTTGCAAAGTTTAGTTGCAATAAGAAGAAGCTTCAGTCTGTAGCTTTTCGGTCTTTAAAATTTATCTGTTTTGAGGAGTCTTTTTTTAATTGCTTTTACAAACTACTTGTGTTAATATTCCTTTTCTTTTATTGTCTTTGAATGACCAAAATAAACAAACTGAACATGATTTTAGTGACTTTTAACATATTGTTTTTAGCCTAAAAAAAAGCTAAATATTGAACCAGTCTGTATGTTCTCTGTGGAGTCTGTCTGTGACTTTTACCAAAACCATCTTGTTTTTGCACAGTTTGTGTTTTTTGGACATAATTCCAATTATTTCAGTTCACAAACGCTCATAAAAAAACTACAACATTGCACTTTGTATTTGTATTTTTTAAAGTTATTTTAAATACGGGTCAAGAGACAACACTTTTTTTTTTTTTTACTTATTTATCCAAATGAAAATGTACTTTAAAAAATATTGTACACTGGACAGATTCTTGTTTACACTCCAAAACAAAGATGGCGCCGTCCCTCATCGTTTTCTGTTGAACTAAAAGAAGAAGCTGTTGTCTGCGCATGCGTGAAGTAACTTTAATGGCGCTCCAGCGGGAAAGAAGAGGAGCGTCGACAAACGAACTGAGAAAACAGTTAAAATAAACGTTTAAAATGGCTTGTTGTGCGGTCGGGTGTAAAAACAGGTTTGCGGACAAAGGGGACCTTCACTTTTACCGGATCCCGAAACCAAAAACACCTTTTGATGAAAACCGGAGAGAGTTATGGGTCCAAGCGATAAAACGGATCGACTGGAACGAGAAAACCATCAGCAACTCCCGGATCTGCAGCGCCCACTTCATCACAGGCAGGTCTCCGGGGTTTAACACATTAACTACACAAAGACACGCAGGTTTACAACAATAAATACAAAAGAAGTATCTATAATTTGAGCCATAGTTGTGAAAAGTCGAGGTGTACTGGACTTAGGTGCTACAGCTGCTGCTAATCGACAAAAAACTGACAAATGCTTAAATAAAACACAATAAAAACGTCCTTTAACATCTTTAAACTTTAAGATGTAGCGCACATTAATGCAAAGCAGAGATAAGTTTCATATTTGAGCAACTTAGGCTTACGTCACTTACAAACCTCAGATCACTGTCCATGTAACCAGTAGCATGTGTGTAAAATTTAGAGTCGGTATGTTTTTTGTTTGTAGGATATTCAGGTTTTTAAAAGGGGGCGTGTCAGGGCCAAATGACAAAGTTCCAAGAGTCACAAGTAAGAACTATTTGTGTCAGATAAATGAAACTTTCAGACATTATTCTACTCCGTGTGAAGTCTTTAACCTGTGAGACGCTGTATCATTTCTAAGTTATGGTCTGTCAAACAATGAGAATGGAAGGTTTTTGAAGAAAATGACCAGGGGCCCATCTTCTTCTTTTTTAATGTTTTTACAGCTATTAATTACAGAAGTTAGAATAGAATGTGCCAATTTGCTTCTTTACATTTGTACAATTCAAAATTACATTTAAGTAATTAAAAAAAACTCAAGAAAAGGAGGAAAATTCAGTGGTTATGTTGAGAAGGAAAAAAGTTATGAATACATGGTTGTTTAGGGCTTCTGTCAAAGAATGTATGTAATTATTTAATTAGTAAAAGCATCTGGATTTAGTTTTTAAGTTTTCACCTTGAAAACTGAGTCCAGATGCTTTTACTTTAACCTTTTCTTCAAGACGACCTGGATGACTGAGAACCTTCTCAGGGCTCTCCAAGCACTTTACAGAGTCTGTTATTTATTCACTCCACAGTCACTCACTGGAGGTGGAGACGTCCGACCTCCAAACATTCTCACACATTCATCACCTGAGCCACGGACACTGGAGCCAAGGCTACTTTACTTTTTAAAATCTAAAACTCTTAAAAAGTAAAAAAAGATACCACCTCTGGAAAACAATGTTGGTGATGTTTTTATTTTCTGGTTTAACACATTGTATTAAAGCTCTATTTGTTTTATAACAGACAGCTTTCGATCACTAAATATGTTATAATGGTTTTAATAAATGTCTGTTCCAGGGACGTTCTCGTTGGATCCGAATCATCCAGACTTCGTTCCCTCTGTGTTCTCCTTCACAAAACCCAGAGACATCCAGAAAGGCTTAAAGAAACTGGAAAGGTAACACTTCAGTCACAGATGTGACTCAGTCAGGTTTTTCCAGAAGCATACAGAATCCAGTGCTCTGTGAAGAACTATTTATTTGTGCACCAGATTTTATTTAAACATTAAATATGATCAAAAACTATACGCCTTTAACTTGGTATTTGTTCTCAATATTAACACGATACAGCGCCACAGACCAGCAACAAACAGTTCTTTATGGGATGAAATAAATTATTTCTTTATTTAAAATGAAAAGATTATTTTAAATGTATTTTAGGTTTAAAATACTCTCTTGAAGAGCGCTGTGTCCAGAGAGAGATGTCATCGAAGAGAGTCTGTTTCTATTTGAGACAGAAATCAGATTTAAAGAGGACTTTGACAATAAGATGATGCTGCTGCAGTCAACAGAAGAAGAGTGTTTCTGCTTTAGTCCCATCTTTTTAAACCTTAAATCCTGAGGCTGCAGCAGGGCCTCTCTCTTGTCTCCGTCCTGCTCTGGTTTAACGCAGAGAAGACAGAGACTGGAGTGGCTTTAAACTGTGTTTAAAACTGGTACAGTTCACTTTTTTGAGGCATTTTTAGTTCATTTTAGTGGAAACAGTACAGACTCCTCCGATTTGTCCAATTCTTGAACCAAACTTGACCTTTTCACTTAGATTTATTTTTACTAAAGTGCTGCTCCTTCCTGTTGTTTCCAGGTTCAACCGCAGAATAAACCGAACAGAGGCTAAAGGAGTCCCGTATGTCCCCGACACACCGGTCTACTCTCCAGAACAGATGACTCTGTTCGCACAAAACACCAGCTTCAACTGGCCTTCCATCAAATCCAGTGCCTCCTCTTCCACCAGTACGACTTTTCTCTGCGGTTCTCAGATTTTAGTGACAGTCGACAGGGTTTTTCTCCAAAATAAATAATAAAAATCTGAAATGTACTTCTACATATTTAGTATTTATCACACTATGAACATAAGGATGTGAGTTTATCAGCTCTGTGTGAGATTTAAATAGTCTTTTCACATTATCTCAAGATTTCAAGATTATAAGTCAGCATTTGAAAGTTCTTTTTTTTGCCTTAATTTATAAATGTCAAACCAGTGAGAACGTGGCCTAGACTTTCTGACGCTGTTTTTGTTTCGTAGAGAAGTCAGTCGGTTCCAACATGGCGTCGGTTACGAAGGTGGTGGAGCAGATTCACGGACTGAAAAAAGGAGACATCATCCCGTTTGAATACGAGCCCACTCAGCGTCCTCCAGTCACTCGAGACGAAGACTCAGGTACAAACAGTCTATTATTTTACTCAGGTTTAAATTCTTATGTTTATTCGACAAAAACACGTGTCATTATATTTCTTTGATTTATTTTTATCAAATTGTGTTTTTAAGAAAAATATAACGCCACCACGTCCCGGATTAACAACAGTTAAAAGTTAAATATAGTTAAAGGCAGTGTTAATAAAGACACAAGGCCCAGAAAGTGTTGGAGTTTAACAGAAGTAAATATTAGCCTTTAGTTTCTCTTGAGGTCAAAGGTCACAGTAGTTTTGGGCAGATTTTGATTTTGATTTTAATTTAATGACCACACAGCCAAGCTGGTGGAATTTGTTTTCAGTACAGCTTTGGTACAGGTTCCAGCATTACATTTAAACAAACAATAAACATATAAAATAAAATAACGTACATATACATTCATGCCTAAATATACATATACATATACATCATGCCTAAACCACAGTCCTCAGCGTTCAGAGTTCAAAATGTTTATTGCTATTGGGATGAAACTGTTTTTGAAGCGAGTTGTTTTGGAGGCGATTGTCCTGTAACGCCTCCCAGAGGGCAGTAGCTGGAAGGCGTAGTGTGCAGGGTGGGTGATATCAGAAATGATTTTGTGGGCTCTGCGTAGTGTCCGTTTGTGGTAAAGTGATTCAAGGGATGGTAGGGGTGAACCAATAACTTTAGATGCTCTGTTGATGATGCGCTGTAGTTTCTTCCGGGAAAGTGTGTCAAGACTGCCAAACCAAACTGTGATGGATGTGGTGAGGATGCTTTCAACGATGGCCGTATAAAAGCGAAGCAGGAGATGAGACCTTACTCTGAACTTCTTGAGCTGTCGGAGATGGAAAAGTCTTTGCTGGGCTTTTTTGTAGATATGATCTGAGTTGATTTTCCATTTGAGGTTATTGCTGATATGGGTCCCAAGGAATTTGTGTGTATCAATGATGGAGATGGGTTCACCTTCAATGAGCACTGGAGTTTTGGGGGATGGCTGACGTCTTAGGTCGACGATGAGTTCTTTTGTTTTGGATGTATTGAGTAGAAGATCATGGTCTGTACACCAGGTCACTACTTGGTTGATCTGTGCACGGTATTCAGTTTCTTGGTTGTTGATGATGAATCCTATGATGGTTGTGTCGTCCGCATATTTGTATAGGCCAACAGAACTATGGTGTGATGTGAGCTGGTTTGTGTAGAGAGAGAATAGCCATGGTGAGAGAACACAACCTTGAGGTGCGCCTGTACTGTGGAACAGGGGGGAGGATGTATAATTGTTAATCCTTACCCTCTGTTGCCTGTTCCAGAGAAAACTGTGAATCCAGTGACAGATGCATGGGTCGATATTCATGTCCAGTACTATATTAAAAGTTTGGCCAGGTTCATTGTATTGAATGCAGAACTGAAATCCATAAATAGGATGCGGGCATATGTATTTGCGGACTCAAGGTGGTTCAGTATGTGATGAATTGCTAAGTTGACGGTGTCCTCAACTGAACTTAGCTTCACAAGACTGAAGGGAAAATGTCCAAAGAACAAGCAGGAACTGAAGACAGTTGCAGTAGAGGCCTGACAGATCATCACCAGGGATGAAACCCAGCGTCTGGTGATGTCTATGTGTTCCAGACTTCAGGATGTTATTGACTGCAAAGGATTTGCAACCAAGTATTAAAAAGTGAAAGTTTGATTTATGATTGTTAATCTGTCCCATTTCTTTTGGTCCCTTAAAAAGTGGGAGGTACATAAACAAACTGTTGTAATTCCTGCACCGTTCTCCTGATTTAGATGTAAATACCTTAAATTAAAGCTAAAAGTCTGCAGTTAAAGCACGTTTTGTTAAATCCATTGTGATAGTGTTTAGAGCCAAAAAGATAGGAATTGTGTCGATGTCCCAATATTAATGGACCTGACTGTATTTATATCATAATTTGTTTGTGAGAGCTCTACCTTCATAAAACAAACCAGGCTTTGTGTCGGCCTACAGCCTGTGTTTAATTTGAATAAAACTACAGTAATACAACAACAGCTCATTGTCAAAGCTCACCTCAAAGGGTAGCGCTTGGTGAGTAAAGGCTGGTCAGGGTCTCCATGGTAACGCTCAGAGGGAGGAGCTTGTGAAACAACCACAAACTGTTGCTCATGAAGTTAGCTTTCCTTTAGCTCGTGGCTAGAACAGGCTACTTTCTGAACAACTTTAAAACGAACCAAACAGCTGAAAACAGCTGGTGTGACAAAATGTGGAATGTTTTTACCTTTTATGCACGCTTTGATATTATTTACATCCTTCTGTGGCACTTTTTGCGCATTATTACGCAGCGTTGTCTTAGGCAGAGAATCCTTGTTGATTCCTCAGTCCGAAACATTAGTGGTCAGAACAATGATTTCAACCTGCGTCAACAACAGTTCAACAATGACCACAACAATTGACACTTTATTAATCTCGACACAATCACGTCCAAAAAACTAAAATATACACTTTTATTTATTTTCTTTTTTTCAGATGATGACCTTCCCGAAGTTCATCTCCAAGACGGATGTTTCCACATGGACCACTCCTACTCCACTCCTCTAGAACACAAGCCGATGGTGGGGGACAAAAAACCCACTCAGACCTCTAATCCGACCAGGACTCCAGAAACTGACAAGCCCAACAAGAAAATAATGCAAAGAAATGAAAAACCCAATGAGAAAATAACAAAAAGAGAAGCAAAACTAGAGACAAAAACGCAAAGAGCTGAAAAACTCAACATGCAAATTCAAAAAGATGAAAGGATTGACAAGAAAAATATGCAAAAAGAAGGAATAATTGAAGAGAAACCAAAACCTGATCACTCCTATGCGACTCCACTCCACAAACCGATTAAAAAAGTAATTGTCTGTTACATCTGTGACAGAAAATTCCCCGGCACAGCACAGTTCCGAATTCACTTGCGAACCCACTTTGGAGAAAAACGGCATATCTGCTCCGTTTGTGATAAAAGATTTACCACAAAACGTCATCTTCGGCGTCACACGAGTATGCACAGCGAAGAGAAACCTTACAGCTGTTCAGTTTGCAACCAGAAATTTAAATACTCCAACACTTTTAACAGGCATCTTGCTAAACACTTTGGAAAACAATTTATATGCGACAAATGCGGGGAAAAATACGGCGACAGGGAGAGTTTTCGGACGCACGTGAGAGGCCAACACAAAGACAAACCTTACGGGTGTCCAGTTTGTAAAAAATCCTTTGAAACTTTAGAAATTGCAGAGAAGCATTTGGAAATTCACGTCAAAGTGCAAGAGTTAAGAGCGGTTTCTGGTGAAACTAACGCAAAAGACTGGTCGAACCTCACCATCAGTTACGTCGGGAGTAAACCTAACGAGTATCTCTGCTCTGAATGTGGCAGAATATTTGGTAAAAAGCAAAACTTAAACACTCATATGCGAATCCACAAAGGAGATCAGCTGTTCACGTGCTCTGTTTGTGGTTCGAATCACAGCAGTAAGTCTCACCTGCACAGCCACATGATGCTCCACAGAGAGTTCAAACCGTACAGGTGCCAGGTTTGTCCAAAAGCGTTCAGACAGTATTTCAGTCTACGGTTGCACATGATAAGTCATACGGGAGACAAGCTGTTTCTGTGCGAGGTTTGCGGAGAGAGGTTCAGTCTTCGAACGCAGTTAAAGGTCCACGAGAGAACTCACACGGGAGAGAAACCGTTTTCCTGTTCAGTTTGTTCGAAAGGGTTCAGAGCATCAGGAGATCTCAGGAGACACGCTCTGACGCACACAACAAGGACTTACAGCTGTTCAGATTGTAAAAGAAGGTTTAAGTACATGCTCAGTTTAAAGAAACACATGAAGAGGCACGAAACTCAAAGTGAAAAAAAGACCAAGCTTTAGTTTAGAGCCAAAAAAATCCACAAAATGAAAAGACTATGGTTTATTTCTAAGGCTGCTTTGTTTCAGTTCAAAACATCTAAAGAAATAAAACTTAGACACAAGATTTTAAAAGAAAAAATTTAAGAGAAAACCTGACCAAAGTGAGTTTACAGCCAAGTCTGCAAGAAACATAACTTCATGTTCAAGAAAACTTAAAAAAAAAAAACTGTTTCCAAAAAGTCCAGATCCATAAAGAGTCTCAAGAAACTTACAGCTGTCGAGGATTGTAAAAGAAGAGTTAAGTACAAGCCCAGTCTACCTAAAGCAAACAGAAGACTGAAGTGAGTTTAGGGCATCAAGAAATGTAAAAGAAAATGCAGACAATGTTTGGAATTAAATGGTACATTAATGCTTTATTTTAAACTTGAGAAACTTTTATTTAACAAATGATTCTATGAAGATTGTAAAGAAACGATCTCGGACTTGCAGCACCTAATCAGTTTTTAACAGAAGGTTTAGGTAGGCCTTTAAAATGCACAAGAATGAGAAATCTATGTTACTTAATAATCTAATGGAGAAAGAAAAAGAACTTGTAAACCGAGGTTGAAATGAAGTCATTATAAAGTTTTTGTTTCATGTTCTTTTGAAGAGTTTTCTTCATTTGCTGAAGCTGTATTTGAGCATTTGTGTTTAAGCGTGGATTCAAATGAGAGCTAAGGTTAAACTCGAGTTGTGGTGTTGTGTTAAGCTCTGACAGTTTGCTTTTCTGCAGTTTGTTAGAAAAACTTCTGAACAAGACTGAACAGCATCAGTATATTAACATACTGAATCTTTACGACATAAAACAGTACGTTCTGAATAAAGAAAGTTCAACCTGTTGTACACGGTCTTAGTCTCTTTTATTATTCATAGAACTTAACCCAAGATGGCGCTGTTTGTAGTTTGTTTCCCGCCATTGAAGTCGAAGAAGAAGCTGTCCTGCTGACACAAACGGTTGCGCATGCGCAGTGTCCTCACTCAAGACTAGCTATGAACTGTAGAAACAAAAAGAAAAAAGTGAAGAGAAACAGATGGAAAAGGTCCTTTAAACGGTTTTAAAGATGTCCTGCTGCGCCATCGGCTGTAAAAACCGGAGCGAGAACCGGGGGAACCTCCACTTTTACCGGATCCCGAAGCCCAAGACCCCGTTTCACAAGAGACGGAGGGAATTATGGATCAAAGCGATAAAACGGATCGACTGGAGCGAGAAAACCATCAGCAACTCCCGAATCTGCAGCGCCCACTTCATCACAGGCAGGTCTCCGGGCTCGGGTGAACAACAGGACACACACATACATCCCATAAATGTTGAATAATTACAAAAAGACACAGATTTTTAACGCCAAACCCCGCGAACAGAAGGTTTACCCGCGTTTTCTGTCAGTTTACGCCACACTGTGTTAGACGGACTGTATATAACATGAACAGGGCTGTAAATAAAGGCCACTGGATATGAAGCCTTCATTTGGAGATGTGTCCGACGCCATTTTTGATTTCATTGGATCCTGAGGCTTGCTATATTTGGACCAAAGCAGTAACCGGCAATAACCATGTTATTACAACGGGACAAGTAAAATGTTCAAAAGTCTTATTTAGGTTGTTTATTAAGAGTGTTGTAGGCAGGGACGTGTTTACCATTTTGGGGGCTTTAAGCAAAGTCGAGACATGAGACACACACTAAGATGTCCCTAGGCAGTAATAGTGAGTACTGAATATGGAATAAGTTAAACACACTTTGTCTTATTCTAAATGATATAGACCCCCTATTAAGAAATAGGGGGTCACGGTCTTCATTTTACTCAATTGCAATAGCCATTATCTTTTCTTTGATTGCCGTACTATATATATAAACTTTGTCCTTCATTTCATTTTCATTTCATTTATTCATTTAGCAGACGCTTTTATCCAAAGCGACTTACATTGTTCTAATGTAATTACCAGTGTTACAGTCACTGGAGGCAAGGTGGGTTAAGTGTCTTGCCCAGGGACACAATGACAGTATGAACTGTGGGGAGAGCGGGAATCGAACCGCCTACCTTCCGGTTGAAAGACGACCGCTCTACCCACTGAGCTACTGCCCCCCCGCGGGTGGTCTCATCCTTCGAGCTTGGGTCCAGTTAATATAAATATACCTTTCTGGTATAGGCTTCAGCCACTTCCATGATCCTTAGTGTAATAATAAAGCAAAGCCACATAATTGCTTACTTTTTAATAAAAACTTATCACTTAAACTTGATAAAAACAAGAGTTAGGGGAAGAAAAACCAATGTATTAGCAAACCCCTTCAAAGGGCTTAAAGGACCCCTCCGCTGCAGCGGACCTGAGCAGGAGAAGCAGAGCAGGCTTTTACCAGTTGATCTCAGAATTGTTCAAGTCTCTTGGAATTAGAGACAAGTCTTCTTCACCTTGAAAACTGGTCCTGACGCTTTTGATTCAACCTTTTCAACACATCAAATAGGCTAACCCCTTCGCTTGTGTCCACAAGGGGGCCCCCTAAGCTTGCGGGGCCCTACGCATTTGCGCGGGTTGCGTGGTGGTAAAACAAAATGCTACTGGTTGTAGGTTGTTTAGATAAAGAGACAAGGATTTGGTGGCGTCTTACCCAAGGAACTATGCCATACTATGCTGCTATTATTATTTCCTTGCTACTATCAATTTAACATTATTCCTTTAGTTGGGGTTAGGGCTGTATTCCTATAACTGGCCTAAACTCCTTTTCTCTGTGTAACAGGGAGGTTTTCTTTGGACCAGAACCACCCGGACTTTGTTCCTTCACTTTTCTCCTTCACAAAACCCGGAGATTACGCTAAGGCCACGACAAAGATGGACAGGTGACGCTGCTTTAATTATCAGAGCGAGTGTGGTCAGACTCAATAATGGACTGATCCTGTTTTTTCGCAGAGGAAAGCGCGCCATAGCCAAAGACCTGCCGTACGTGGCTCAGTCCCACCGCTCGCCTCGACAGGGCTTTCAGTCGGTCCAGAACCGCATCGAGTCCTGGGGCTCGCTGTTCGACCGGACGCTCTCAGGGTGAGACCTCAGTCACGCGTTTAGACAGAAACAGCCTTAGTCTAGTTCTCTATCAGCGTGGCCGTCCATCCTAGTTCTTTTTTTTTTCTCTACAAAGAAGTGTTTATGTGAGTATGAAGTCACAAGGGTTTAGTAAAGTCTCGGGCGCTGTTGGATGAATGTTTCTCCGTCTTCTGTCTCAGAGGTGCGGCTGCCCAAGTCCGTGGGGAAAGACGTGGCCTACATCACGAAGCTGGTGGAAGAGATCCACGGGCTTCAAGAGGGAGAAATCATCCCGTTTATCTACGACCCTCCGGAGCAGAGCCGAGGCGACCAAGGTACCAGACCCCCCTGTGTTTGGAACAGGCCTAACCTTCATGCTTTAAAAAAATGAACACTCTGATTAATGACGCTGACAACGGTAATAAAATCAAACTAACGCAAAATAAACTGAACTGTGAGGGTGTTTCAAAATAAAACATTTACAGAAATTTAGAAAATGTTCACTCACTTAAACTGAAAATTTTCCACTCTGAGCCATTTTCTCCAAAACATGGATGCATCTTGGGTATTTGAGCGACATCAAACTAAATGGAACACACCTTCAGCTGCTCCACGGGACAGAGTCTGTCCTGAGAGCAGTCAAATGAAGAAGACAGATGAACAGAGCTGCGACAGTAGGACACAGACCTCTCTGTTACTGTCGAGGTCTGTTAACGAGGCCTGTTGTTTCTCCGGCCGCTCACCTTAATAACAGAAAATAATTCCACAAACAAAAGCCTGACATTGGACAGTTCTCTTTCTGATTAGTTTTTAATAAGACAAATTAATATCAGTGCTTTTTGAACGTTGCTGAATCGGTCTAAAATCGTATTACTTTTAAACCAGGTCTAAAACTGGAACAATTCCTTCTGTCTCTTGCAGCTGTTCAGATGGACTATGAGATTCCAGCTGAAGAACAATGGCGTCACAAAGACCACACCTACTCTTTACCTCCAGATGAACTGCCTTCAGATGAACTTCTGCCTCAAGAACAAGACGATAACGACAATAACGACGTTAACGCGAGCCCGAGAACCAATCCAACCCGGACTCTGAACCACCTCGGACTCTTTTCACCGACGGCTCTCAGAGAAACATCAAGATCACGATCCTCACGGCCAAAGACTTCGAGGAGAACAAACCCAAATTTACCTGCTCGGTCTGCGGGAAACTCTACAAATGTCAGAAACCCTTCGAGGCTCATGTTAGTAAACACACGGACGACCAGAACAAATGCAGCGTCTGCGGGAAAAAGTTCTCCACTAAGTCCCACCTGAACACCCACATGAGGATCCACACGGGAGAGAAGCCCTACGGGTGTTCGTTCTGCGAGAGACGGTTCAGGCAGAAGAACGCTCTGGACGGACACCTGATGATTCACACGGGGAAGCCCTTCGAGTGCGAGTGCGAAAAGTAGAAGAAGTTCAGGACAAAGAGCGCTCTGGAGCTGCACCTGAAGAAGCACGAGGAGGAGAGAGAGGTAGAGAAAGGGAAGAGGAAAGGAAACACAGAGGAGACAGAGAGAGGAAAAGAATGCTCGGACGGAGACGCCAAGGAAACACAGTCTTTAAATGTCACAGGTCAGTGTCTAAGGAATTTTTTTAAAGCTTTTGCAGTCGTCCAGTGAGACCCACTCACTTCCAGAGCACCAGAAGGGTATTACATTTTCAAACAAAATGTTTGGCTGACAAGGTGTAACATAGTCATTGTCAAATATTGTGCTTTGTTTAGGGCTCTGCTTATTTAAAAGAAACATGCTCCACAGTGGTTCTTTTGTCACACAACAGTTGCTAAAAAGTAAAATGCATATTCCACAGGTTTGCTCCCGACTCAAGTCTGATCCCAATGTACACCAGAAGCTACTGTGTGTGTGGCTCTCCCGCTCTTTTGACCACTTCATCAAAACTTTTGTGATATTCTTTCTTCCTCAAATGACTCAAGCTACATTATCTACTCCCAGATTATGTTTGTCGCACTATGTTGTATTTTTTATCTTTTAGTTCAAATGAAAAGTTATGGCATATTTACAGTTGTTTTTGCTACAATTGAGCTCGCTCGGTGATCAGACACAAACTACCAAAAGCTGTAGTGTTTACATCACTGCTATGTTTTAGTGAGCTTTTATTTTGATATCGTAGCAGAAGTTTATTTTGAAACTTGCCTGCTTCCTGTGTTTTCCCGGTGTAGCTTGCTGATTGACACAGACCCGCTTGAAAAATAGAAGTCCAACCTATCGATAGCGTTGAGACTCTTCTGAGACGCAGCCAGTGTAAATTGTCAGACTGACCAACACCAGCGCAAGATGCTTTTGGTGTTAATTGTTTTCCTTAATTTTTAATTTGGATTCATTATATTTAATTTATTGATTTGTTGTTTTCACAGAAGATCAGCCTGTTTCAGAACCAAGTCTCCAAACTGACGCCAGCTCCACAAAGTCTCCTGAAAACGAACAAACGGAGAAACGAGAGACCAACCCAGAAAGAGACAAACCTGCTCCTGCTTCTTCCTCTGACTCGGACAAACCCAAAGAAGACCTGTTCTTCACCGGGATGTGGCTGGTCCCTGTCAAAATGTCAGACATCGAGGGCAAACCCAAAAAGAACAAGTTTGAATGCACCGTCTGCGAAAAATCTTTCAAAGCCAGATCTAAACTGAGCGACCACATGACAAAGCACACGGGAGAGCGGCCGTACCAGTGCACCATTTGTCACAAGAGATTCAGCACCAGGAACAGTTTCGGGAACCACACTCGCATCCACACCGGAGAGAAACCCTTCAGCTGCTCGTTCTGCGACAAGACGTTCAGAGAAAAGAACACGATGGAGGCACACCTGGCCGTGCACACGGGGAAGCCCTTTAACTGCAACGAGTGCGGCAAAAAGTTTGCCTCGAGAGGGAAGTTAAGCTTTCACACGAAGAAGCACCTGCAGGACAAACCTTACAGCTGCTCAGTTTGTCAAAAAACATTCGAATCCATGGAAATTGCTGAAGAACATTTGCAAATTCACAAAAAAGAAGAAGAAACAACGGAAATGTGCAACTTTTCGGTAAAATACATGGGAGGGAAATATCTCTGCTCCGAATGCGGGAAGATCTTTTACCAAAAAGTGAATTTTGAGGCTCACATGAGAGTTCACACGGGAGAGAAACCCTTCAGCTGTTCAGTTTGTGGTTTAAAATACAGCAGTAAAATGGCGTTAACATTCCACATGATGCTCCACACGGGGGAGAAGCCCTTCAGCTGCTCGGTTTGTCAGAAGGGCTTCCGACAGAAGCTGACGCTGGAGATGCACATGCTCACTCACACCGGAGAGAAGCCCTTCTCCTGCGACATTTGCGGGGGCCGCTTCAGGCAGAAGTCTGCGCTGAGGAGCCACGAGCTGATCCACACAGGAGAGCGGCCCTTCCCCTGCTCGCTCTGCCCCAAACGCTTCAAGTCCTCTCAGAGTCTAAACCACCACATGGGGACGCACGCCGGGGGACACCTCCGCTGCTCGATCTGCGGAAAAACCTTCATGAACCCGTCCAGTTTACAGAGACACGCCGTGAAGACGCACATAGTTCCTCAGAGCCACAGAAACACAGGCTTGGATTCACAAAAGCAGACGCAAACGGAGGAAAATATAAACACTGTTTTAAATGAAGATAATGCTTTGTCCTAACAACTGTTAAAACTTACATTATTATTATTATTATTATATTAATGTAAAAACTCAATTAAAATGAGATTTAACAAAGTCTTGGGTGAAAAAGGCTTTTAACCTGTTTAAATCCAACTAAAACCAGTTCAAATCCAACTAAAACCTGTTCAAATCCAACTAAAACCTGTACAAATCCAAATAAAACCTGTTTGAATCCAACTAAAACCTGTTCGAATCCAACTAAAATCTGAGTTTACAATATGTGCATAAAATACTTAAGTAATTATATCTAATCAAGTGATAAGGCTCCAGTCACGTGACCCCCAACTGAGCGGGAAAAAGGATATAAATGTTGAAGAGTTAGGAGGGAAGGTGTTTGAGAGGTGCTGTAGTCCTTCTGTCTGTCACAAGGTGGCGGTACTGCTCTTTAAAATACCAACCACGAACAAACCCCTGAAGAAGAAGTGTTCCCGGAAGTGGAGAAGGTAAACGGCAGAAACAGAACTACAGTTGTACTGCGCAGTGACAGCAGGAAAGCCCGGATGTAACCGCCATTTTATTGCCCTGTGGTAAATATACTGTCATTGGGTGAGGCCTGTATCTGTGACTGCTGGAGCAACGAGCTCGCGCTATCCACTCTTTATACAATTATTGACTTTCACCGAGAACAGGACCGCTCCCGGTGAGTTTAAACATGGACTTTATGATTAGTTTAAAGCACTATATGTTTTTAATTTGGCAATTTATTATTTATGTATAGCATTAAAGAGTAATGTCGATGGAGAAGTTTTGATATACTTTAGAGTCAGAAGTGGGAGAAATGAACGCAGTGTGTTAATTCTAACTTCCATAAAGTCAAGTTAGTGTAACATCAGTAATCATATTTTCACTCTGCTGCCATCTGGTAAGCGCTACCGTAGCCTGATGGCAAAAACTGAGAGACTTAGGAGGAGTTTTTTCCCACAGGCCATCAGGCTCTTGAACTCTAAACCAGCTACCTCACATTGACACACTGACAGTGTCACTCTGTTTTGCTACAAACTGTTTTGCACATTTGCTTCCTGCACCTTCATGTGATTCTTAATATTTAAGACCACAGCTAAATGCATATATGCACACTGTACATCCCTGTACATTTTTTTAATATTTTAAGTCTACAGTTTACATTCATGTACATTATTTGCGATCTAGATTTATTCCCACATTACACACTTTTTATATTTTTTAGATTTTATTCTTATATTTTTTATTGTTTACTTTTATCTCATTCTTACATAGCTACATTTATGTATATTTTCATCTGTGTGTTTTCCTAATAATTGCACTGTCCATGGAGCGGACCTGACTCACATTTCACTGCTGGTTATATATGCTGTGTATAATTTTGTATGTGACGAATAAAAATCTTGAATCTTGAATCTTGAATCAAAACATAAACCACTCAGACTATTTTCTTTTTCTGTCAAATGTCGAAAAAGACACATTTCTCAATGAAAAAAGGCACTCCATTAAAGAAGCCCCATCAATAATATATAATTGAATAGAACATGGATTTATTTATTTTTGTCTAAACCTTCTAAAATCACACAAGATTAAAGCATGTGTCTGAGAAAAAAATGGACGACACGTGAAGGTTGAAAGAGGATTTGTCTGGAAGAAAGACAACAAAGGAAAAAGGGTGTCAAATATTTAATCTCAATAGAAACTGTTGAAATCCAGTAAAAATCTGTTTCAATTTTTGTAAAACCTGTTATATTTGTGGTTGTTTTCAGCAGGATCTCCGACCCTAAAACCTGCTGAAGCTTGAAACATGAGTAAACAGGGTTTAACACTGGAGTCTGGTTCTGCTCTGCCTCGGGACCTTTCTCTGGGTAAGCCTTTAGAGCCTCCTTTAAAAATGTCTTTAGAGCCTCCTTCAGCATTTAGAGCCTCCTTTGGAGCCTCCTTTAGCCTTTAGAGCCTCCTTTAGAGCCCCCTTTAGCCTTTAGTGCCTCCTTTAGCCTTTAGAGTCTCCTTTGGAGCCTCCTTTAGCCTTGAGAGCCTCCTTTAGCCTTTAGAGCCTCCTTTAGCCTTGAGAGCCTCCTTTAGCCTTTAGAGCCTCCTTTAGAGCCTCCTTTTAAAAATGTCTTTAGAGCCTCCTTTAGTGCCTCCTTTAGCCTTTAGAGCCTCCTTTAGCCTTGAGAGCCTCCTTTAGCCTTTAGAGCCTCCTTTAGCCTTGAGAGCCTCCTTTAGAGCCTCCTTTAGCCTTTAGAGCCTCCTTTAGAGCCTCCTTTTAAAAATGTCTTTAGAGCCTCCTTTAGCCTTTAGAGCCGCCTTTAGCCTTTAGAGCCTCCTTTAGAGCCTCCTTTAAAAATGTCTTTAGAGCCTCCTTTAGCCTTTAGAGCCTCCTTTAGCCTTTAGAGCCTCCTTTAGCCTTTAGAGCCGCCTTTAGAGCCGCCTTTAGTGCCTCCTTTAGCCTTTAGAGCCTCCTTTAGAGCCGCCTTTAGCCTTTAGAGCCTCCTTTAGCCTTTAGAGCCTCCTTTAGCCTTTAGAGCCTCCTTTAGTGCCTCCTTTAGCCTTTAGAGCCTCCTTTAGAGCCTCCTTTAGCCTTTAGAGCCTCCTTTAGAGCCCCCTTTAGCCTTTAGAGCATCCTTTAACCTTTAGAGCCTCCTTTAGCGCCTCCTTTAGCCTTTAGAGCCTCCTTTTAGAGCCTCTTTTAGCGCCTCCTTTTAAAAATGTCTTTAGAGCCGCCATTAGAGCCTTCTTTAGCCTTTAGAGCCTCCTTTAGAGCCTCCTTCAGCCTTTAGAGCCGCCTTTAGAGCCTCCTTTAGCCTTCTTTAGCGCCTCCTTTAGAGCCTCCTTTAAAAATGTCTTTAGAGCCTCCTTTAGCCTTTAGAGCCTCCTTTAGCCTTCTTTAGCGCCTCCTTTAGAGCCTCCCTTTAAAATGTCTTTAGAGCCGCCTTTAGAGCCTCCTTTAGTGCCTCCTTTAGCCTTTAGAGACTCCTTTGGAGCCTCCTTTAGCCTTTGGAGCCTCCTTTAGAGCCTCCTTTATCCTTTAGAGCCACCTTTAGAGCCTCCTTTAGCCTTTAGAGCCCCCTTTAGCCTTGAGAGCCTCCTTTAGAGCCTCCTTTAGAGCCCCCTTTAGTGCCTCCTTTAGCCTTTAGAGCCACCTTTAGTGCCTCCTTTAGCCTTTAGAGCCTCCTTTAGAGCCCCCTTTAGCCTTTAGAGCCGCCTTTTGTGCCTCCTTTAGCCTTGAGAGCCTCCTTTAGAGCCTCCTTTAGCCTTTAGAGCCTCCTTTAGAGCCACCTTTAGTGCCTCCTTTAGCCTTGAGAGCCTCCTTTAGCCTTGAGAGCCTCCTTTAGCCTTGAGAGCCTCCTTTAGAGCCCCCTTTAGCCTTTAGAGCCGCCTTTAGAGCCTCCTTTAGAGCCTCCTTTAAAAATGTCTTTAGAGCCTCCTTTAGAGCATCCTTTAGCCTTTAGAGCCTCCTTTAGTGCCTCCTTTAGCCTTTAGAGCCTCCTTTAGCCTTTAGAGCCTACTTTTAGAGCCTCCATTAGCCTTCTTTAGCGCCTCCTTTAGCCTTTAGAGCCTCGTTTAGATCCTCCTTTAAAAATTTCTTTAGAGCCGCCATTAGAGCCTTCTTTAGCCTTTAGAGCCTCCTTTAGCCTTTAGAGCCTCCTTTAGCCTTTAGAGCCGCCTTTAGAGCCTCCTTTAGCCTTCTTTAGCGCCTCCTTTAGCCTTTAGAGCCTCCTTTAGATCCTCCTTTAGAGCCTCCTTTAAAAATGTCTTTAGAGCCGCCATTAGAGCCTTCTTTAGCCTTTAGAGCCTCCTTTAGCCTTTAGAGCAGCATTTAGAGCCGACCTTTAGCCTTTAGAGCCTCCTTCAGAGCCTCCTTTAGCCTTTAGAGCCTCCTTTAGTGCCTCCTTTAGCCTTTAGAGCCTCCTTTAGCCTTTAGAGCCCCCTTTAGCCTTTAGAGCCGCCTTTAGAGCCTTCTTTAGCCTTTAGAGCCTTCTTTAAATCCTCCTTTAAAAATTTCTTTAGAGCCTCCTTTAAAAACGTCTTTAGAGCCTTCTTTAGCCTTTAGAGCAGCCTTTAGAGCCGACCTTTAGCCTTTAGAGCAGCCTTTAGAGCCGACCTTTAGCCTTTAGAGCAGCCTTTAGAGCCGACCTTTAGCCTTTAGAGCCTCCTTCAGAGCCTCCTTTAGCCTTTAGAGCCTCCTTTAGTGCCTCCTTTAGCCTTTAGAGCTTCCTTTTAGAGCCTCCTTTAGCCTTTAGAGCCTCCTTTAGCCTTTAGAGCAGCCTTTAGAGCCGACCTTTAGCCTTTAGAGCCTCCTTCAGAGCCTCCTTTAGCCTTTAGAGCCTCCTTTAGTGCCTCCTTTAGCCTTTAGAGCTTCCTTTTAGAGCCTCCTTTAGCCTTTAGAGCCCCCTTTAGCCTTTAGAGCCTCCTTTAGTGCCTCCTTTAGCCTTTAGTGCCTCTTTTAGAGCCTCCTTTAGCCTTTAGAGCCACCTTTAGCCTTTAGAGCCTCCTTTAGCCTTTAGTGCCTCCTTTAGAGCCTCCTTTAGCCTTTAGAGCCACCTTTAGCCTTTAGAGCCTCTTTTAGAGCCTCCTTTAGCCTTTAGTGCCTCCTTTAGAGCCTCCTTTAGCCTTTAGAGCCACCTTTAGCCTTTAGAGCCTCCTTTAGAGCCCCCTTTAGCCTTTAGAGCCTTCTTTAGAGCCGCCTTTAGAGCCTCCTTTAGTGCCTCCTTTAGCCTTTTGAGCCTCCTTTAGCCTTTTGAGCCGCTTTAGAGCCGTGCCTGACGCTGAACAAGACCCACTCACTTTGAGAAAACTCTTGTTTCAGAAAAGCAGCAGCAGGAAATGGAATACATCACACAAGTCCACGGACTTCAGCTCGGAGACATCATCCCCTTCATCTACAACCCTCCCGACCAGGACCAGAGCCTGGACCAGGACCAGAGCCTGGACCAGAGCCTGGACCAGGGCCGGGACCAGAGCCTGGACCAGGGCCAGAGGCGGGACCAGGACCAGAGCCAGAACCGGGAATGGGACCGGACTAAAAAGCGAGTTCGGAGGAACAGGAAAAGAACAAGTATGTGGCTGAACTGAAGTGGTTATTGTGAAAAAAGAGGAGGAACTAAAACCTGTTCAAGTCCAACAAATTTGTTTTTATTTTTTTACTGATGTTTAACTTTTCACTTTTTACCTTAGATTTTCTTTGTTTTCTGCAGAAACTCAACACGTTTATAAGGATATAATTGCACATTTAATCTCTGTTTACCACAACTACTCCAGACCTTCTCACGAAGAACCAGAAAAGTCAGATAAAAATGACGTCAAAGCTGCGTCTGAGTCTGAGGACAGTGAGGGCGACGAAAACCAGAATGTGCTTTGGAATTCCGAGGCGTTAGAGCAGAGGGATTTACGGATTAAAGTCGTTCCCGTAAAGTGGATGGGACTCGGGTTCGAGCGAACCCACACACCTCACGTCTGCTCCGTTTGTGGCAAAAAGTTCTCACTGAAGTGCGGTTTGAAGATTCACATGAGGATCCACACCGGAGAGAGGCCTTACAGCTGCTCAGTCTGTGGGAAAACCTTCAGGAGCGCAAACCCTCTCCGCAATCACATGAAGGGTTTTCACGCCGAGAAACCGTTCGGGTGCAGCGACTGTGGGCTCAGGTTTCGTCAGGAGCAAGTGTGGCAGCGTCACGTGAAAAGACACGAGAAGAAAAGGGAGGAAAAGGAGAAGAAGCGTCAAGAGAAAAAGGAAAGAATGTCCAGATCAGACCCAGGTTGGTGTATGTCTCAAATAAAAGCTGTTAAAAGTCAAAATAACTGTTTATGTGGTCTGACTCTGGAGGTGGAGTGTAGGCTCAGACCTTTTCTTCACCCGAGGGTCACAGGTCAGAGGAATCCACCACAGAGCCCTTCCTGGACCTCCTAAGTCCTGGAGCCTCTGATGGACCTGAGGCTGACGGACAGTCGTTAGTAACAGCTCAGGTTCAGATCAGGGCTTGTCCTCCAGGGGTCACTGCCCACGTTGCCCATGAGACCGTCAGAGACCCCTCCAGACCCAAAGGTGGTCCAGAGTGTGGTTCAGAGCCCAACTCCTCCCCCTCAGTGACATGCCTCTGGAGCCAGAGTCTGTCATAAAGGGCTTCTGAGCCGTCACCTCGGCCCTGGCTTTGGGAGAGGCTCCAGGGGCTTTTAAATCAGGCTCAAACCCCTCCATCAGGTGGAGGTTCAAGGAGGGGCAACTCAAACTTGCCCAAAAACTAAAAATATTTTGTTTTAGTTGTGAGTAGAAATGAAAGGCCTTTTTAATTGAATTTACTCTGTTTTGTTCTTTCAG
The DNA here is from genome assembly GCA_024416835.2 of Perccottus glenii. NCBI lineage: Eukaryota > Metazoa > Chordata > Actinopteri > Gobiiformes > Odontobutidae > Perccottus > Perccottus glenii. Next base: position 274,745 of record CM044562.2, on the reverse strand, counting down.
ATAAAAAAAAGAATCCTGCAAAGACTTCTTCAAGAGCTTCTACAAAATCTCAGCCACTCGAATGCTCTGTTTGTGGTGAAACATTTAACCAAAGGTGGACTTTGAAACTCCACATGAGGAAACACACTGGAGAAAAACCCTACCAGTGCTCCATTTGCCTCAAAAGATTTCAAACCAGCAATTACCTCTGTCGTCACAGACAGATTCATTCAGAAGTGAGGAGTTTCAGCTGCTCCCACTGCCACAAGACCTTCAAACAGAAGAACGCCCTCACGGCCCACCTGGCCCAGCACACGGGCAAACGCTTCCAATGCTCCTACTGTGGCAGGAAATACAGCCTCAAGAACAAACTCAGGTTCCACATGAAGACGCACCTGCAGGACACACCCTACAGCTGCTCACTCTGCGCACAAGTGTTTGAGTCTTTGGAAAACGCCAAAGAACATTTACAAACTCACAAAGAAGAAGCAGGCTTTAGTAATATTTCTGTCAAGTGTTTGAGGGGACGGTATCTCTGCTCTGTCTGCGGCAAAGTCGTTTTTCAAAAAGTGAATTTTGAGGCTCACATGAGAGTCCACACGGGAGAGAAACCCTTCAGCTGTTCAGTTTGTGGTTTAAAATACAGCTGTAAAGGGGCGTTAACATTCCACATGATGCTCCACACGGGGGAGAAGCCCTTCAGCTGCTCGGTTTGTCAGAAAGGCTTCCGACAGAAGCTGACGCTTGAGATGCACATGCTCACTCACACCGGAGAGAAGCCCTTCTCCTGCGGCATCTGCGGGGGCCGCTTCAGTCAGAAGTGTGCACTGAGGCGCCACGAGCTGATCCACACAGAAGAGCGGCCCTTCCCTTGCTCGCTCTGCCCCAAACGCTTCAAGTACTCCCAGAGTCTGAACCACCACATGGGGACGCACGCCGGGGGACACCTCCGCTGCTCGATCTGCGGAAAAACCTTCATGAACCCGTCCAGTTTACAGAGACACGCCGTGAAGACGCACATAGTTCCTCAGAGCCACAGAAACACAGGCTTGGATTCAGAAAAGCAGACGCAAACGGAGGAAAATATAAACACTGTTTTAAATGAAGATAATGCTTTGTCCTAACAACTGTTAAAACTTACATTATTATTATTATTATTATTTATTATATTAATGTAAAAACTCAATTAAAATGAGATTTAACAAAGTCTTGGATGGAAAAGTTTGTGTGTTTGTGAAAAAAGGCTTTTAACCTGTTCAAATCCAACTAAAACCTGAGTTTAAAATATGTTCATAAAATACTTTAGTAGTTATATTTAATCAAGTGATAAGATTCCAGTCACGTGACCCCCAACTGAGCGGGAAAAAGGATATAAATGTTGAAGAGTTACGAGGAAAGGTGTTTGAGAGGTGCTGTAGTCCTTCTGTCTGTCACAAGGTGGCGGTACTGCTCTTTAAAATACCAACCACGAACAAACCCCTGAAGAAGAAGTGTTCCCGGAAGTGGAGAAGGTAAACGGCAGAAACAAGACTCTCATGGAACCTCATAAAAGGTCTCTGATAAGGGCGCCATCATACAGCCAGTGCTTTAAGTGGACCAGAAGAGGTGCCGGTATTCTATTATAGCCTACATATTTTTTTCGATGACTCCCCTGAGGTAACAACTATATTGAAGGGGTTTTATATACAGCAGTCAACAGACGACCTTAAAAAAAAGAATCCTTTTATTAGTTTGTGGATTTGCTTGAGCTAGAAAGAGCTACTGAACATAAATAAAATAAGCAAAAGGGTATTGTTTTTTTAACAAAACGTACATAAAATAAATGATAAAACAACATAACCATAGAACAGTAGCTGGGGTGTCAGCCAGCGAGTCTGATGCTGACCGTGTTCTTTTAGAGTCTGAAGCCAGGAGAGCATATTAAATGTTGTTCACTGTGTTTGTATTTTTAACGAGCCGAGTGTTTCACACTCTCTCCGGTCACGTTGAGTTGTTGACACTGACAGCGGCAAAAGTAAAACTCAAGGGTGTATGGGTAATGTAGTCTCTGCTCTCGGTGGGACGAATTAGTAATCGTGCATTGTGAAGGGCGCTCTGGAAAGCGGCAGCGCAGGCAAAGGATTAAAACCTCTATTAAAACAGATGTCTAAATGAGCGTACCGGTACGCTAAAAGCACGTTCTGGGCGCACGGAGAAGAGGCGGTATGCTCAAGAGCTATATTTGGAAGTGGCAGTACTGAGTACCGGTCAAGCCTCTCCCACGGTACCTCTTAAATGGTCGTCGTGTAAGGGCGCCGCCATACGGTGATTTTACAGCAAAATACAGCGATATACATCCGTCCACCAGAGGGCAGGCTCCAAAAGCGGAAATATAAGGAGAAACCCAATGGCGACTTTACAAGAGTAAAACTCATGTTTACAGCCTGGTACAAAAGATGGCTCCTGTCTCTAGAGCTAAGTTTTTACTACGTGACAACTCTGGGGGGGGGGTGAATTTTTGATTATTACGTTGGTTTATGCTATCTAAAAACTATTGATTTACTATGGAGTAAAACCCAAAAAGCCCGGATGTAACGGCCATTTTATTGCCCATTCGTAATGACAATATTGGTGAATAGGGGACCAATGGGCGGATATCATCCATATTTATACTATCTATGGTACCGGTGCGTACCGGCCCACTTAAAGCACTGCATACAGCGATATACCTCCGTCCACCAGAGGGCAGGCTCCAAAAGAAGAAATATAAAGAGAAACCCAATGGTGACTTTACAAGTGTAATGTTTACGCCTGATACAAAAGATGGCCTTGGTCTCTAGAGCTAAGTTTTTACTACATGACAACTCTGTTTATGGTTTCTGAAAACTATAGTTGTACCAGCCGAAAAGCCCGGATGTAACCGCCATTTTATTGCCCTGTGGTGAGTAAATACTGTCATTGGGTAAGGCCTAAATCAGTGACTGGAGGAGCAACGAGCTCACGCTATCCACTCTTTATTAGTGATAGGCATTACGGCTCTTTTAAATAATAAATGTTTTAACTAATACTTTGACTATAATATGTGTGAAAACAGTTCTAATTAAATTATTAAATGAAATCATACTCACAATGTCTCAATTTCTTTAAAAATGCATTGATTTGATATATATATAAAGAATACTATTAAACATTAGCATTTAAACATTTTTGCCAATGGAATATCAATTTGGCCTTTTTTTGACACAGACATTGACTTGTGCATAAACTGGTCCATTATAGAAGACTGTGTTGCTGTGGGTGGCGGACTGTGGAGGTGCTGGCTCCAGGTGCTCCACCACCTTCACTAGTTTCTTGAAGCTCCGCTAGCTTCACCGTTGGATGCACAGTTCGTATAAACCGGTGTAGGTTGTACGTAGAACCTGCTTTATGTGAGATTTTGTTTTGGCAAAATGTGTTTGCGTTTAGCCCTCCCTCCTAATATAATTGGTTGACATTGCGTGTATGATTGACAGGAACGGTGTGCGCCTAGGCTTATCTAATTATATTTTTGTGTTCTTTGAATTATTAGTCTATATTTTTATTAAATTAAAATAATTCATTAAATCATTATGTAATAATAAAATAATTACTATAGGCTTTATTTTAAAAAATAGAGTCGGCTCTTCAGATATGTGAACCGACCCCCATCGTTCACTTAAAAGAGCCGGCTCATTCGCGAACTTCCCATAACTAACTCTTTATACAATTATTGACTTTCACCGAGAACAGGACCGCTCCCGGTGAGTTTAAACATGGACTTTATGATTAGTTTAAAGCACTATATGTTTTTAATTTGGCAATTTATTATTTATGTATAGCATTAAAGAGTAATGTCGATGGAGAAGTTTTGATATACTTTAGAGTCAGAAGTGGGAGAAATGAACGCAGTGTGTTAATTCTAACTTCCATAAAGTCAAGTTAGTTTAACATCAAAACATAAACCACTCAGACTATTTTCTTTTTCTGTCAAATGTCGAAAAAGACACATTTCTCAATGAAAAAGGCACTCCATTAAAGAAGCCCCATCAATAATATATAATTGAATAGAACATGGATTTATTTATTTTTGTCTAAACCTTCTAAAATCACACAAGATTAAAGCATGTGTCTGAGAAAAAATGGACGACACGTGAAGGTTGAAAGAGGATTTGTCTGGAAGAAAGACAACAAAGGAAAAAGGGTGTCAAATATTTAATCTCAATAGAAACTGTTGAAATCCAGTAAAAATCTGTTTCAATTTTTGTAAAACCTGTTATATTTGTGGTTGTTTTCAGCAGGATCTCCGACCCTAAAACCTGCTGAAGCTTGAAACATGAGTAAACAGGGTTTAACACTGGAGTCTGGTTCTGCTCTGCCTCGGGACTTTTCTCTGGGTAAGCCTTTAGAGCCTCCTTTAAAAATGTCTTTAGAGCCTCCTTTAGCCTTTAGAGCCTCCTTTGGAGCCTCCTTTAGCCTTTAGAGCCTCCTTTAGCCTTTAGAGCCTCCTTTAGTGCCTCCTTTAGAGCCTCCTTTAAAAATGCCTTTAGAGCCTCCTTTAAAAATGCCTTTAGAGCCTCCTTTAGCCTTTAGAGCCTCCTTTAGAGCCTCCTTTAGCCTTTTGAGCCGCCTTTAGCCTTTAGTGCCTCCTTTAGCCTTTAGAGCCTCCTTTACAGGGCTGTGTGCTAAGCCCATTTCTCTACTCCCTCTTCACATCCGACTGCAAGCCTGTGTTTGGATCCAACGCCATCGTCAAGTTTGCAGACGACACTACAGTGATTGGTCTCATCAGCAACAACGATGAGACTGCCTACAGGGAAGAGATCCAGCACCTGTCCACATGGTGCAACGAAAATAACCTGCTCCTCAACACCACCAAAACGAAGGAGCTCATCGTGGACTTCAGGAAAGAGTCTAGAGGCACACACGACACCATCCACATCAATGGAATGGACGTCGGCGTGTCTCCAGCTTCAAGTTCCTGGGGACCCACATCTCGGCTGACATGACCTGGACAACCAACACCTCCAGCCTGGTCAAGAAGGCTCACCAGCGCCTCTTCTTCCTGAGGACACTGAGGAAGAACCAGCTCTCCTCGGCCATCCTGGTGAACTTCTACGCTGCGCGATAGAAAGCATCCTGACGAACTGTGTCACAGTGTGGTATGGGTGCTGCTCTGTCGCGGAGCGCAAGGCATCTGCAGCGGGTGGTGAAAACTGCCCAACGCATCACAGGGACTCCACTTCCTGCCATCGAAAACATCCAGAGGAAACGCTGTCTGCGTCGAGCTCGCAGCATCCTTAAGGACTCCTCCCACCCAGCCCACAGACTGTTCTCCCTCCTCCCCTCCGGCAGGCGTTTCAGGAGCCTCCGGACTAGAACCAACAGACTAAAGAACAGTTTCTTCCCCAGAGCTGTCTCTTTACTGAACTCTAACCCTTGCTGACCCACTCCTCTCACAGACTCCTCTCTCACCCCCCACCATGCCACTCCCCTCACAGACTCTTCTACCCCCCCACCACCATCCCACTACCCTCATAGACTCTCCTCTCATCCCCCACCATCCCACCATCCCACCATCCCCTGCACTACTGCACCTTTGCTACCAACTGTTTACATTTCACTGTTTGCACTACCTTAAATCTACTGCTTACCTTAAGCTAACATACAATTGTATACACCTACCTGTAAAATTCTGTTTATAGTTAGAGACATCTGTATATCACGTGTGTGTGTGTGTGTGTGTGTGTGTGTGTGTGTGTGGAGTGTCTGTGTGTATAAGCTCTCCCAGTTTAATTCCCTGTGAGTATGGTGGTGTGTGTATGTGTGTATGTGTGTATGTGAGTGTGTGTGTGTATGTGTGTATGTGTGTATGTGTGTATGTGAGTGTGTGTATGTGAGTATGTGTGTATGGTTGTGTGTGTATGTGTGTATGTGTGTATGGTTGTGTGTGTATGTGTGTGTGTATGTGAGTGAGTGTGTGTATGTGTATGTGGACGCGTGTGTATTACATTACATTTATAGTACATATTCACCTGTAAATGCTGTTTATAGAAAAGAGACACCTGTAATTATATTTATGGCACACACTCACCTTTTTATAGTAATAACCATCTGTATATTTATATTCATTGTACATATTACCTGTAAATCCTGTACATCTCCATATCCTGCACGTACGCAACCATTGTATATATCCTGCACTTTACTGCTATTGCACTTCTGGTTAGACCTAAACTGCATTTCGTTGCCTTGTACCTGTACTTGTGTAATGACAATAAAGTTGAATCTAATCTAATCTTTAGCCTTTAGAGCCTCCTTTAGAGCCTCCTTTAGCCTTTAGAGCCTCCTTTAGAGCCTCCTTTAGCCTTTTGAGCCTCCTTTAGCCTTTTGAGCCGCCTTTAGAGCCTCCTTTAGCCTTTTGAGCCGCCTTTAGAGCCGTGCCTGACGCTGAACAAGACCCACTCACTTTGAGAAAACTCTTGTTTCAGAAAAGCAGCAGCAGGAAATGGAATACATCACACAAGTCCACGGACTTCAGCTCGGAGACATCATCCCCTTCATCTACAACCCTCCCGACCAGGACCAGAGCCTGGACCAGGACCAGAGCCTGGACCAGAGCCTGGACCAGGGCCGGGACCAGAGCCTGGACCAGGGCCAGAGGCGGGACCAGGACCAGAGCCAGAACCGGGAATGGGACCGGACTAAAAAGCGAGTTCGGAGGAACAGGAAAAGAACAAGTATGTGGCTGAACTGAAGTGGTTATTGTGAAAAAAGAGGAGGAACTAAAACCTGTTCAAGTCCAACAAATTTGTTTTTATTTTTTTACTGATGTTTAACTTTTCACTTTTTACCTTAGATTTTCTTTGTTTTCTGCAGAAACTCAACACGTTTATAAGGATATAATTGCACATTTAATCTCTGTTTACCACAACTACTCCAGACCTTCTCACGAAGAACCAGAAAAGTCAGATAAAAATGACGTCAAAGCTGCGTCTGAGTCTGAGGACAGTGAGGGCGAAAACCAGAATGTGCTTTGGAATTCCGGCGTTAGAGCAGAGGATTTACGGATTAAAGTCGTTCCGTAAAGTGGATGGGACTCGGGTTGAGCGAACCCACACACCTCACGTCTGCTCCGTTTGTGGCAAAAAGTTCTCACTGAAGTGCGGTTTGAAGATTCACATGAGGATCCACACCGGAGAGAGGCCTTACAGCTGCTCAGTCTGTGGGAAAACCTTCAGGAGCGCAAACCCTCTCCGCAATCACATGAAGGGTTTTCACGCCGAGAAACCGTTCGGTGCAGCGACTGTGGGCTCAGGTTCGTCAGGAGCAAGTGTGGCAGCGTCACGTGAAAAGACACGAGAAGAAAAGGGAGGAAAAGGAGAAGAAGCGTCAAGAGAAAAAGGAAAGAATGTCCAGATCAGACCCAGGTTGGTGTATGTCTCAAATAAAAGCTGTTAAAAGTCAAAATAACTGTTTATGTGGTCTGACTCTGGAGGTGGAGTGTAGGCTCAGACCTTTTCTTCACCCGAGGGTCACAGGTCAGAGGAATCCACCACAGAGCCCTTCCTGGACCTCCTAAGTCCTGGAGCCTCTGATGGACCTGAGGCTGACGGACAGTCGTCAGTAACAGCTCAGGTTCAGATCAGGGCTTGTCCTCCAGGGGTCACTGCCCACGTTGCCCATGAGACCGTCAGAGACCCCTCCAGACCCAAAGGTGGTCCAGAGTGTGGTTCAGAGCCCAACTCCTCCCCCTCAGTGACATGCCTCTGGAGCCAGAGTCTGTCATAAAGGGCTTCTGAGCCGTCACCTCGGCCCTGGCTTTGGGAGAGGCTCCAGGGGCTTTTAAATCAGGCTCAAACCCCTCCATCAGGTGGAGGTTCAAGGAGGGGCAACTCAAACTTGCCCAAAAACTAAAAATATTTTTTTTTTGTTGCGAGTAGAAATGAAAGGCCTTTTTAATTGAATTTACTCTGTTTTGTTCTTTCAGATAAAAAAAAGAATCCTGCAAAGACTTCTTCAAGAGCTTCTACAAAATCTCAGCCACTCGAATGCTCTGTTTGTGGTGAAACATTTAACCAAAGGTGGACTTTGAAACTCCACATGAGGAAACACACTGGAGAAAAACCCTACCAGTGCTCCATTTGCCTCAAAAGATTTCAAACCAGCAATTACCTCTGTCGTCACAGACAGATTCATTCAGAAGTGAGGAGTTTCAGCTGCTCCCACTGCCACAAGACCTTCAAACAGAAGAACGCCCTCACGTCCCACCTGGCCCAGCACACGGGCAAACGCTTCCAATGCTCCTACTGTGGCAGGAAATACAGCCTCAAGAACAAACTCAGGTTCCACATGAAGACGCACCTGCAGGACACACCCTACAGCTGCTCACTCTGCGCACAAGTGTTTGAGTCTTTGGAAAACGCCAAAGAACATTTACAAACTCACAAAGAAGAAGCAGGCTTTAGTAATATTTCTGTCAAGTGTTTGAGGGGACGGTATCTCTGCTCTGTCTGCGGCAAAGTCGTTTTTCAAAAAGTGAATTTTGAGGCTCACATGAGAGTCCACACGGGGGAGAAGCCCTTCAGCTGCTCGGTTTGTCAGAAAGGCTTCCGACAGAAGCTGAGTCTGAACGTTCACATGCGAACTCACACTGGAGAGAAACCCTTTGTGTGCGACGTCTGCGGAGCCAGCTTCAGTCAAAAAACGGTTTTACAGTATCACGAGCGCGTTCACACTGGAGACAGACCGTTCCCATGTTCGCTTTGTTCAAAACAATTCAAGACCAAGCAGCACCTTAAAAAACACATGAGTATTCACGGAGAACAGGAGACCTTTAGGTGTTCGGTTTGTGAGAGAGAGTTCAAGGCAAAGTCTAATCTGCAAAATCACATAAAGACTCACAGAAAACTGGATAAAACCTGACTAAAACCTGTCCAAATCCAACTAGAACCTGTTCCAATTTCTGGCTGTGACTCTTTATTCAGTCAAAACGTATTTAACTGTTCTTATTTTGTTAAAAATTACATTTAATAAAAGAGAAGTGTTGGTTAATAAGCAGTCTTTCATTTCATTAAATCATCAAAGGTGTGTACTTTTAGAAGAGTGTTGCTGTCCACAAACATCAGATTTAAAGTGTTTGGGTTGTGGGTCTAGTCCTGGATTAAACCTGGTCTAGGCTCAGTGCTGGGTTTAGACCATGCATTTTAGCACTTGTTATGTTCCTGTTTACGCCTCTATTAAACTCTGGTTTAGTCTTTGTTGAGGGTCGGATTTGATCCTGGTTTTATCCCGTTTTAAAATAAACCCACACTTTTACTCTGAAAGCCGCAGCAGGAAGCGCTTTCATTTTTAGAGTTGTCATGGACCACTGTGGAGCTTTTAGCGAAATAAACCCACATCTGGCTTTAAATAAACTCCCAAACACCTTTGTTTCACTTTATCAAACCCGTGCGTGGGGATGCAGACCCCCGGTAATGCTCTGGACGCGGATTTAGGACCGGAAATGCTGCGGAAAAGCGGAACAGGTTCGTTCTTTTAGCTGCTAATGCTAGGCTAACAGCTGTAAGGATCTGTTCAGAGTCCATGGAAGTTAATTAACAGTTTTACTAAACCCTATAAACAGCGCTTTTTAAACATACAATACCCACATTTATGCACACCACAAGTAACAAAACGAGGGGTTATTTGTAAATTAAAGAGAAGATTTTAGAAGAAAATTTGGTGGAATATATGTCAAAGACAGTGTTAAGAAATGCTTAAATATAAAGAAAAGGCAGGTCTAACCCAACGGCCTGAATCACAGCTGGAATGTGAACTAATAAATCATACAAATGCTAATTCTTTACGTGTGTGTTACTTTATTTTGACTTTTTGTGTTCGTTTTTCATTTATATAATCAGAAAACTGGAACTGGGTTTGAACTGGTTTTAGTTGGAGCTGAACAGGTCTTTATGGGTTTCTGTGTGCAGGGGGGTTAAATGAGGAGGAGGTGGTTTGTGTCAAAGAGGAACCTGAGGAAGAATGGACCAATCAGGATGCAGACATCATCAGGTTCACGTTCAGTCCGACAACGAGGAGCGAGGACGTTACAGGTAACGATGATTATTATTATTATAAGGTGGTGACCGGGAGGGCCTATTGTTTTTGCTCAAGTTATTTTATTTTATTATTATTTATTTTATTTATTTTTTCTGTAAAATTATCCTCAATTTGACCCAGTAAACATCTACGAAAAGTCATTTTTATTGGTCCCAGAAATGAAGGCCCGCGAAAAAATTATGTATGTATTTGAAGTCCCTGGAAAAAAAAAAAATATGAAAAATGACTCAGTGGCGACCCCTAGAAAAGTCAAAATACATTGGGCCTATGGAAAGTGAAAGTAACTTTTTTCCAACGTAGAAAAATGAAACTTGGTATATCCATAGGACACCTCAGGGCAAACAGAAAAGTCAATGACAGTCACACCCTAAACTTAACAGGAAGTCCGCCATGTGGGTTGAAACACGCGGCCACTAAAATCGCACCCCTTGCGCAGAAAGATGCAAATCATTGTGTTTTAATTTAAATGGCCCCAAATTTGGTGAGTATCATCTAGACACATGTGCCAACCAAAGTTGTGACTTTGTTGTTGATATCTTATCTGGTATGGGTGTGGCAAGCCTGTAACGAGGTGGCCATTTTTGTGAAAATAAAGACAAGACAAGACATTTATTTTTGTATAGCCCAATATCACAACAACAGCTGTCTCAAAGGGCTTAACAGACTGCACTAGACAACATCCCCTGTCCTTAGACCCTGCATCAGGGTCAGAGGAAAAACTCAAAAAAAAACCAGCCGGGAAAAAAGAGAAACCTCAGGGAGAACCACAGAAGGAGGGATCCACTCCCAGGACGGACAGGCCGTGCAGGAATGTGTCCAGGACAGTTGAACAATACATAGAAATACACAAACATATTCACAAATAAAAACATTTATATTGGCAGTGTCCAGTGTCCACTCTGAGTGTGCAATAGTGGATGGGGCCGCAGCCAACATCAAGGTAGATGACAGATGGGTGGGGGCCCTCACACTGGAGCACCGGCGCGGGGGGGGACACACATCACCCAGCAGGTAAGAGGTTTGCGTCCACCCTAGGAGGAGGGAGAAAAGAGGGAAAAAAAAAAAACTGTAATAGGTAGATGTGATAATATGAGCAGATTTAGTGTGTACCTACAGCTACAACCAGTGTAAACGTGTACCTACAGCTACAACCAGTGTAAACGTGTACCTACAGCTACAACCAGTGTAAACGTGTACCTACAGCTACAACCGGTGTAAACGTGTACCTACAGCTACAACAAGTGTAAACGTGTACCTACAGCTACGACCAGTGTAAACGTGTACCTACAGCTACAACCAGTGTAAACGTGTACCTACAGCTACAACCAGTGTAAACGTGTATCTACAGCTACAACCAGTGTAAACGTATACCTATGATCAATCAGTCTCCATACGATTGGTGAAATAAGTATGTTTTGAGTTTGCTTTTGAAAACTTCAACAGAGTCAGCTCGCCGCACTTCCACCGGGAGCCCATTCCATAAAAATGGGGCTCTATAAGAAAAGGCTCTGTAGCCAGCAGACTTCTTCTTTACTCGAGGAAGTTGAAGGAGGCCAGCGTCCTGAGAGCGAAGGGTACGAGCTGGAGTATACCGGGTGATGAGGTCAGATAGGTCAGAGGGCGCGTGTCCACAAAGGATTTTCTATGTTAACAGGAGAACTTTGAAATCTGCTCTAACATGAATAGGAAGCCAGTGTAATGAAGCCAGGACCGGAGTAATGTGATCAAACCTCCTGGTCTTTGTTAAAAGTCTGGCGGCTGTATTTTGGACCATTTGTAGTCTGAGTACTTTTCCTCGGCAGTCCAGAGAATAACGCATTGCAGTAGTCCAGCCTGGATGTGACAAATGCATGAATGAGAATTTCAGCATCAGCTAAAGAGAGGCAGGAGCGAATTTTTGAGATATTCCTCAAGTGAAAAAAGCCCAGTTTAGTGACCTCACTAATGTGCTGCTGCAGAGATAGTGTGGAGTCAAAAATGACACCAAGGTTCCTCACAGTGTTGCCGTGCTCAAACACACAGTTGTTGATCGAGACAGTAAGATTGTTGAACTTGTGCCGATGACTGGCAGGACCAATTAACAAGAGCTCTGTTTAATCCGAGTTCAAATTGAGGAAGTTTTGAGACATCCATGTTTTAATGTAAACGAGGCAGGCCTCTAGACGCTTGATATTGCATATGCATAATCAGGGGGAGAGGCTTCATTTAGTGGCAGAAATTTTTTTTTAAAGTCGGGGCGTTGTGGTTTTCACACGCTCTGAGAGCGCTCCACTGCCGCTCCATCACGAGTACAATTCATGCCAACGGGCCGGCAAATAATAACTACATTTTAGCCAGAACTAGAGCTTAGGTCGGCTCAAAAAAAATCAAGCCCGACCCTACCCGAGCCCGTGCACCCGAGAGACTGGCCCTGCCCTACACCTTAACTTTATTTATGAGCCCGATTTAAACCCGACCATTTTTTAATACGTGGGCGTTCTGAGGAGAACGAGCCTGTAATGACTAATGAGTGGAGCCGGTTAGGGCTGTTTCGAATGCCATTTTTTGAGCTTCGAAGCTTAGGTGGCAATCAATATCGAATATTCGAAGCTTCGGTGGGTGGGGCTAAATATATAATAATAGTGTCGGTTTGCATTTGTATCATCTTTCACGACTTCACGTTTCACTCTTCGGCATCGTAAATGTGTTTTTTTGCCGCGTGCTACAGAACTCAGGTGATTTTTCAAACTTGTGGTGCTGTTGTGGTAGGCCAGTTTCAAATCGCATATTTGACACACTGCCTTTGTCTTGTCATCCTCACTTAATTTAAAGTGCTCCCAAACAGCTGAGGTCTTGGGCATTTTGTACCTATTCAGTATGAGATGAAATAAATCACTACGTCGCCAACGGGCGGTTCAAGCATGAGTGAGAATCAGTCCGCGGCGAAAGTCACGTGTTGAAAAAAAAGAATGTAATTCCCCCAAGTACTTTAGACACAAGTGGTTACTCTACTGATGAATTTATTAGCATCCGTCTTTCAATAGCGCCATAAAAACACCGTGAAAACTGATGAAACACACAGATAAAACAACAGTTAGCTTAACGAAAATAAGTACAATTGATACATTAACTTCTAGAAAATAAAACAGACAAAACAAACCTCGTTGGCTGAGTACCATGAGAGGATTAGCTTTGGAGATTTTCTGTCCTTTACCTTATAAATTTAAACTTTAACTTTTAGCGTAATTATTCTCTTATTCATGTATCCTTTCTTGGTTTCTGTGGAGATCACTACTTCTGCTCTAATCAATCTACCACTGCGTATACAAAAGCCTAACTCTGCGCTCCAGCGCCCTCTGGTGACACTTCACAAAACACACCAAATAACAGTTTACACAGAAAATGAACAGAAATGAAAATGCGGCAGTTACAAAGAATATTCGAATCTCAAAACTGAAAATCGAATGCCACCCCACCAAACGAATATTCGAATATTCGATTATTCTAGTACAGCCCTAGAGCCGGTGTGACTCAGCTCAATAATCCGCAGGCGCGCGCTCATGAACCCACCTGTAAAATTATGTTGTTCAAAATCCAGCTCAGACATGACATAAATCTCTAGCTTACTATACTTGTTGTAGCCATTAAACAATGTTTTTTTTTTCTTTCATATTTATGTTTAAATATTTTCATTTAAAATAAATTTCATCTGATTATGATAGACTATAGTGCAAAGATGCGAGTGGGTCAGAAATGATTTTGGTGGTTATATTTAGTTTAATATTAAGTTTTGTTTTGTAAAAAGCCTTTCTTTCGTTTTGTACAAATTGTCTCTTAGTTTTAATAAAGGGTTCTTCGGCCAATTGCATTTATTTAATAAATAAGAAGCAAATAAGTAGACTATGAGGTCGTGGACGCGATCGCTTTAATTGCTCATGAACTGGAGCACGTCTCAAATAAACTGAAACTCAGCAGGTTTGCCTTACAGACATGAGAAATATGTAGCCTAATATGTGTAGAGACGAAAAGATTTAAATAAGCATAGTGCAGTGTTCAGAACTCACACAGTAAACAACCAGCTTGATACAGATGGATCACTAGACTGGAGCAAAGATGGAGCGGTGTTTCTGATATCAGTGAACGAGGAGAGGAGCGGGAGATGGTAAACCCGGAGCTGGAGCTGGAGCGGAGTGATTCTTGAATGCATAGAGCGGAGGGGAAATTGCCGCCGCTCCGCTCACATACTCGCAGCGGCTGCGGTGGCGGGGCGGGGGCGGGGCATCACAATGGTGTTTCTCCATCGTGATGTTGGTCAGCCATCGCCGATGGACGATGATATCGGCCATCGGCACAACCCTACTGTCTATATTACTAGACAAAATGGCAGCACCTTGTTCAGTAGGATGCAGGCCGTCTGCCCTCAGCAGGCCAGGGCGGCCCCAGAAAGAAGGCCAGTTATCCACAAAACCATAACCTTTCTGACTACAATGCCGGGCCAGCCACCGGTTCATGGAAACTAATCTGCTATACTGTTCATCACTACCCCTTACGGGGAGGGGGCCAGAGACAATTAATCGATGCCGACTCATCTTGTTCCCTAGTTCAAAAGTCCTAGCTAGGCTATCTTTGGTTACCTCAGACTGCCTCATTCTCACATTATTGGTGCCGACATGAATAACTATCTGCTTGTATGTAGTGCGAGTATGTGTCCTGGGAAACTCTCCCTTCCTGTGTGATGTCAGCACCCTAAGGTTAGCCTCTATGTCGGAAGCCCTGGCCCCCGGTAAACAGTGGACAATGGCTGGCGTCTCAAGTCTAACATTGCGGGTAATGGAGTCCCCTATCACCAGTGCACGATGCTCGCTCCGGCTGGCCGGCGCAGAGGGAACAGGCCGGTGATCGGCGCGGACAAGCGGACTTGAAAGCGCTGAAAACCGGTTCGCGGTCAGAGGGGGTGACCGCGGACAGGAGCGGACAACCGGAGGTTTGCGCCTGCCTGAACCACTTTGCCGACAGACCGAGAGGAAAGCAGGACTCTTTGCAACAGGTGCCGAAACAACTGAGCCACAACTGGAGCTATCGCTAGCAGGACTGCTATCAGACCTGCATCTGATACTATCCGGAAACCCTGACACATCTAAAGTAACCAAACCCTGTCTATGCTGATCTAGCTGCTCTAACTCACAAACACGTCTCTCTAATAGAGACAATCTGTCTAATAATACCGAACAAGAATGGCAATCCATTGCCCCAAGCAGATGAAAAACCAGAAAAAAATAAAATAAATAAAATGTCTCTTAACTCTCAAACGCCTTCTCAGATCGAGTTGGAACCAAAAAGGCGTTTGTGCACATTCATGACCTGAACACAAAAATATGTAAAAAAAAGGGTTATCTTTAGAAATGGCTCTCCAGCGCCCCCTACAAACTTATAATGGGACCCAAGAATTTAGTTTGTCATAGAAACATGAAATTTGGTACACACATCTCTTATGTCATGACGAGCATAAAAGCCAATGACAACCACCCCCTATCTATAAATGTGTTGCCATAGCAACATCCCAAATATATAGAAAAAGTCAATGGGAAGTGAAAATTTTTAGTTTGTCGTAGGCAAATGAAACTTGGTACACACATCCACCATGGGCTTATGAACAAAAAAGGCAATGGGGATCACACACAGGAAGGCGGCCATTTTGAATTGAAGATGTGAACCGACTTAAAATACACCTCTTTTTTAAAAAACAACAGAAAATAGCTGCTTCATTCCACAGACACCAAACTTGGGCAAAATGAGCAAAACACATGTATGTAAAATAGACAGGCGTTTATCTTGTCGTTTTTGCTCAAGTTACATATTTTTTTTAATTATAATTTTTCTGTAAAATGATCCTCAATTTGACCCAGTGAACGTGCAACTAAAAGTCAAATTTATTGGCCCCAAAATTCAAGCCCGGCGAAAACAGATGTATGTATTTGAAGTCTCCGAGTAAAAAGAATGAAAAATGACTCAGTGGCGACCCCTGGAAAATGAAAATACATTGGGCCTATTGAAAATGAAAGTAAATTTTTCCAATGTAGAAATACAAAACTTGGTACATCCATAGGACACCTCAGGTCAAACAGAAAAGTCTATGACAGCCACACCCTAAACTCAACAGGAAATCTACTATGTTGGGTGGAATGCGTGACCACCTAAATCGCACCCCTTGTGCTAAAGGCTTTTCATCTAAACAGCTCCAAATTTGGTGAGTATCATCTAGACACGTGTGCAAAAAAAAGTTATCAATTTGTTTTTTGATACATTTGTGGCTGTGGTCGTAATGAGTCTGAGAAGAGGCAGCCATTTCTTTGGGAAATAAATGCCATTTCCCAATTGCCAGGATCCTTCCTTTAGAGGAGGCCCCTCCAGAGCCACGGCTAGAGTCTTAGAAAACTCCTCAGAATCCTTTGGAACTTGTAAACTTGTACTTTTAGACAAGTTATATTTACATTTTGCCTTTTTAAACAGGGGGGTGCAGCGATTCCTGAGTCATCTCAAATCTCCAGCCAGTACTTTGTTTTTCTGGCCTTAGCCCAAGCATAATCTATTATTTTCAAAGGTTCAGACAGCTCCCAGGAAAACCAGGGATTGTGGAGACCTTTAACTCTAAATTACAAGGTGGTGTAGCAGGCCCCAGCAGTAGCACAGGCCCGGTTATTTGACATTAACGTGAAGTTTACGCTTTAAAGCACAAAATGCAATCCTCCGAGTGCATGTGTCCCCGCGGTCTCAAGGGAGGCGAGGGCCTTTATCGCCGCTTGCATCTTTAATTATTATTATTATTATTGTTGTTATAATTATTATTATTGTTATTATTATACACAATCAGTGTCCAGGCCACATGGGCTCCACAGAAATGATTACGGTACATATTAAATCAAACATTTGCTGCCGTCTGTCCCAGGCCTTACAAATCCATCTAATGCACAAACCTCATAAATAAACCTCATCATTTTATTTTCTGATAACCAAAACACATCTGGGTTATTATAACTGAACTGTTGAAATAAAACATATCTCAGAAAACAACGGACAACTGCTACTCGTCCTCCACACTCGGCTCACACTCACTGCTCCTCAGGGACCCCCTCAGTGTAGATTTTCTACATTCAGAATATTTGTTTGAATGATTTAAGGTTACATTGAAGTCTGTTTCTGTAAATATCTTTGAATCAGAAAAGGAAACATGAGCCTGTTCTCTGGCAGCTGAGCGCTGTGCTTTATGAGACAGGGTTCCCATCCCATCTCACCCTCCACAGCTACCGGCCCTGCACAGAATCAACCAATCAGGCAAAAGCTTTATAAATACAGAAAAACAGGGATCTGTATGAACTTGTGTTTGCTAAAGTTGTGCTGAACAATATCTAATATAACAACAATATCATCAGCATGTAGCAGGAAACTATCAATACCAAGACTGGATCCTCTAATTCCATGTACCAGATCATTTACATAAAGTGGAAATACCCCAAAAGGAGTCGAGAACCAGTTTTCAGATGATTAACCTGAACACATGCAACAGAGGCTTTATACAGACTTTTGATTGCATTTTAAAATCTACCAGTGATACCGTTAGTTTATACTGTAAGAGCTTTTGGAAGTCAGTGAAGCAGTGTGTGTATTCTTGAGTCTGGACCTTATCACCAAAAACAAAACATAAATGTGTTCAATACAGGCCTTACCTTTTCTAAAGCCGTCCGCTCATCGGCCTCTGGTTCAGGACGTTTACACTGATCCGACTTCTGCCCCGAGTTACTCTAGGGTCAAGCTTTCAGGGTTTTGGTTTTATTAGAGATTAATACCAAGCAAATGGAATAATAGAGCTGTAGAAACAGGACTAAACCAGGTCTAAACCAGGTCTAAACCAGGTCTAAACCGGGTCTAAACCAGGTCTAAACCAGGACTAAACCGGGTCTAAACCAGGTCTAAACCGGGTCTAAACCAGGTCTAAACCGGGTCTAAACCGGGTCTAAACCAGGTCTAAACCAGGTCTAAACCGGGTCTAAACCAGGTCTAAACCGGGTCTAAACCAGGTCTAAACCAGGTCTAAACCAGGTCTAAACCGGGTCTAAACCAGGTCTAAACCGGGTCTAAACCAGGTCTAAACCAGGTCTAAACCGGGTCTAAACCGGGTCTAAACCAGGCCTAAACCAGGTCTAAACCGGGACTAAACCGGGTCTAAACCAGGCCTAAACCGGGTCTAAACCAGGTCTAAACCAGGTCTAAACCAGGTCTAAACCGGGTCTAAACCAGGACTAAACCAGGTCTAAACCGGGTCTAAACCAGGTCTAAACCAGGTCTAAACCGGGTCTAAACCGGGTCTAAACCGGGACTAAACCAGGTCTAAACCAGGCCTAAACCAAGACTAAACCAGGTCTAAACCAGGCCTAAACCAGGTCTAAACCAGGCCTAAACCAGGTCTAAACCGGGTCTAAACCAGGACTAAACCAGGTCTAAACCGGGCCCAAACCGGGCCTAAACCGGGACTAAACCAGGTCTAAACCGGGTCTAAACCAGGTCTAAACCAGGACTAAACCGGGTCTAAACCAGGTCTAAATCAGGTTTAAACCGGGACTAAACCAGGTCTAAACCAGGTCTAAACCGGGACTAAACCGGGTCTAAACCAGGACTAAACCAGGTCTAAACCAGGTCTAAACCAGGTCTAAACCAAGACTAAACCAGGTCTAAACCAGGCCTAAACCAGGTCTAAACCAGGCCTAAACCAGGCCTAAACCGGGACTAAACCGGGTCTAAACCGGGTCTAAACCAGGTCTAAACCAGGACTAAACCAGGTCTAAACCGGGCCCAAACCGGGCCTAAACCGGGACTAAACCAGGTCTAAACCGGGTCTAAACCAGGTCTAAACCGGGTCTAAACCAGGTCTAAACCAGGACTAAACCGGGTCTAAACCAGGTCTAAAAAAGGTCTAAACCAGGTCTAAACCGGGTCTAAACCGGGACTAAACCGGGTCTAAACCGGGACTAAACCGGGACTAAACCGGGTCTAAACCAGGCCTAAACCAGGTCTAAACCAGGCCTAAACCAGGCCTAAACCGGGTCTAAACCAGGTCTAAACCAGGTCTAAACCAGGCCTAAACCAGGTCTAAACCAGGACTAAACCGGGTCTAAACCGGGCCTAAACCGGGCCTAAACCAGGTCTAAACCTGGACTAAACCGGGTCTAAACCGGGACTAAACCAGGACTAAACCAGGACTAAACCAGGTCTAAACCAGGCCTAAACCAGGTCTAAACCAGGACTAAACCAGGTCTAAACCGGGACTAAACCGGGTCTAAACCGGGACTAAACCAGGTCTAAACCAGGACTAAACCAGGTCTAAACCGGGTCTAAACCAGGTCTAAACCAGGTCTAAACCAGGTCTAAACCGGGACTAAACCAGGTCTAAACCAGGTCTAAACCAGGACTAAACCAGGTCTAAACCGGGTCTAAACCAGGTCTAAACCAGGACTAAACCAGGTCTAAACCAGGTCTAAACCAGGACTAAACCGGTTCTAAACCGGGGTTAAACCAGGTCTAAACCGGGTCTAAACCGGGTCTAAACCAGGACTAAACCAGGTCTAAACAGGACTAAATATAATTATAAATCCCATTAAGTTAACTTTTCTAAAGCACAAAGCTTGACAGAAATACAAGACAATTGTAAAATACACAGACAATATTTAGAAAAAATAAAAATTCCAGAATTTAATAAAGATAAAACACTTTCAGTTGTCTTTACAGAATGTAGGCGGAGCTAAAGAGGAAGGTTTTTTAACTTCTTGAACATTGTTAAAGTTGAGGCTTGAGTTATTCAGGCTCTAACCTTGGACCACAGGACATTGTGTGTGGGCTAATTACATTTTTCTTTTTCTTCAGCAACAAATGAAGACGTCCCTGTCGTTAAAGAGGAACCGGACGAAGAATTTATCGTTGTTCCGGTGAAGAGTGAAAACGAGATGAAGACGGATGAAGAGGACGGACAAACGGACGCTCGAACTGTTCACAGTCTCGACGATTCTTCTGATTCTTCCTCCAAAGATTCACCCATGTCCTTCAAAAACCGCCGCCGCTGCCAGAACGACGCACTTCGAACCAAAACCTCCAAACTCTTCTGCTCCGAATGTGGCCAGACCTTCCAGGACAGGTCCCTTTTGGAGCTCCACGTGAGGCTTCACACGAAACAGAAACCGTTCAGGTGCTCCACGTGTGGGAAACGGTTCTCGAAGAAGGGGAACCTGCTCGCTCACGGCGCCAAACACAACGAGGACAGACCCTTCAGCTGTCCAGTCTGTCCTGAACACTTCGAGTCTAAAGCCAGCGCTCAGAGTCACATGATGGAGCACGAAAAAGACGAGAAGATCAAACAGCATCCGTGCTCCGAGTGCGACAAAGCTTTTTCCTGGAAGTCGCATCTGGAAATTCACATGAGAGTCCACACGGGAGAGAAACCCTTCAGCTGTTCAGTTTGTGGGAAAGGGTTCACGAAGAAGAGTAATTTAAATCACCACCGGAGGTTCCACTTGGGAGCGAAGCCGTTCTACTGTTCGACCTGCGACCAGAGCTTCGCCCAGAAAGCCACCATCGTTTCCCACATGTCGCGCCACAAAGGACCCAAGAGTTTTGCGTGTTCCGTTTGTCAAGCAAGTTTCGACTCTTTGGAAAGCGTCCAAACTCACATGAGAACCCACGCAGCTGAGGTTCAGTTCACAAATTTGCCGAGTTTTATCATGAAAACCGACGATTCTCCTTTGAAAACAGCGGGAAAGACTCAGCACGGCTGCCCCGAGTGCGGGAAAACCTTCGACCGCTCGTCAAACCTGGAGCGTCACATGAGCGTCCACACGGGGCAGAGGCCGTTCTGCTGCTCCGTCTGCGGCTTGACCTTCGCGCGAAAGTCGTATTTACTTGAACACGCCTCGGTGCACACGGGGGAGAAACCCTTCAGCTGTTCGGTTTGTCAGAAGACATTCAGATTAAAGAATAACCTCAACGCGCATTTGGCGACACACACTGGAGCGAGGCCCTTCGAGTGTTCGATCTGCGGAGCCAGGTTCACGTTAAAGTCGCACCTGAACAGCCACTCGTCGCGTCACACGGGCGAAAAAACCTTCTCCTGTTCCATCTGTCAGAAGAGTTTCAGGCTGAAGAACAACCTGAACGCACACATGAGCATCCACACGGGGGAGAAGCCCTTCGAGTGCGGAGTCTGCGGAGCGACCTTCGCCCGGAACGCTCACTTGAACAGTCACATGATGAGCCACGACACGGAGCGACGGCACAGCTGCACCGTCTGCGGCAAGAGCTTCAAACACAAGTGCAGCGTCAGGAAGCACATGCAGACGCACGGCTCCGCGGAGGAAACGGCGGATTCACAAAACGAGCTGAGTTTTCAGACGGACGTTAACGAAGCAAGCAACGAGAGCGCAGACTTTTCTGAAGAAGACACACCTCAGTCTGAATCTGAAGGACTTTACCAACAAGTATTAACTAAAGAATAACTCGCTCCATGTATGGGCCATTTGATTTTCTAATACGTTCAAATAAAATAGAAATGGCAGATGGCCTCTGGGTTTAGGTTTGAAACAGAGGTGTAGGTCTGAGACACAACCTGTCAACAGTGTGTTTAAAGATGGATTTTAATCTCAGTGGGACTTTCCTGGTTAAATAAAAAAAAAACAGCTCTGGTCCAATCACAGTCGTCTCAGGTTAAGCCCGACCAAACGTCTTCTCCTTCAAACCTACACCAGACGCCTTTGAAAGCTTCTCTTGAACGTGTTCCGGAAAGAACCTCCAGAGCAACTCATTTTAATTTTTATTCAATATTTGTTTCTGCAGGTGATACAGAGAAACAAATACACAAATAGAACATATAAACACTTTGGAGAAATCTGGCAAGATTTGTGATAAATATGAATAAAAATTACAAAAGCACTTTAAACCAAAAAATTCATCACAATATCGTCAGGTTCAATGGAAAGGTTATTATTGTATTTGCCTTATTTTTGCTCCACAGGTTTGTTTTTAGTTAAACTCAAAGTAAAGGTAAGACCAGTTTTAATGACACTTAATTGCACTTGTTTTAATTGCTTCCATTATGCCTTATTAAGAAACATGTTTGTAAAAATAAAATTAATGCACTTTGATTATTCATTGAGTCTTTAAATTATTCCCTTTTGTATGTTCAGTTTAAGATGGATTGGAACAGGATTTAGATGAATTTGAACAGGTTTTAGGTGGATTTGAACAAGTTTTAGGTGGATTTGAACATGTTTTAGATGGATTTGAGCCGGTTTTAGATGGATCTGAACAGGTTTTAGATGGATTTGAGCAGGTTTTAGGTGGATTTGAACATGTTTTAGGTGGATTTGAACAGGTTTTAGGTGGATTTGAACAGGTTTAGATGGATCTGAACAGGTTTTAGATGGATTTGAACAGGTTTTAGATGGATCTGAACAGGTTTTAGATGGATTTGAACAGGTTTTAGGTGGATTTGAACAGGTTTTAGATGGATCTGAACAGGTTTCAGATGGATTGGAACAGGTTTTAGATGAATTTGAACAGGTTTTAGGTGGATTTGAACAAGTTTTAGGTGGATTTGAACATGTTTTAGATGGATTTGAGCCGGTTTTAGATGGATCTGAACAGGTTTTAGATGGATTTGAGCAGGTTTTAGGTGGATTTGAACAGGTTTTAGATGGATTGGAACAGGTTTTAGATGAATTTGAACAGGTTTTAGATGGATTGGAACAGGTTTTAGATGAATTTGAACAGGTTTTAGGTGGATTTGAACAAGTTTTATAGATGGATTTGAACAAGTTTTAGATGGATTTGAGCCGGTTTTAGATGGATTTGAACAGGTTTTAGTTAGATCTGAACAGGTTTTAGGTGGATTTGAGCAGGTTTTAGATGGATTTGAACAGGTTTTAGGTGGATTTGAACAGGTTTTAGATGAATTTGAACAGGTTTTAGGTGGATTTGAACAGGTTTAGATGGATCTGAACAGGTTTTAGATGGATTTGAACAAGTTTTAGGTGGATTTGAACATGTTTTAGATGGATTTGAGCCGGTTTTAGATGGATCTGAACAGGTTTTAGATGGATTTGAGCAGGTTTTAGGTGGATTTGAACATGTTTTAGGTGGATTTGAACAGGTTTTAGGTGGATTTGAACAGGTTTAGATGGATCTGAACAGGTTTTAGATGGATTTGAACAGGTTTTAGATGGATCTGAACAGGTTTTAGATGGATTTGAACAGGTTTTAGGTGGATTTGAACAGGTTTTAGATGGATCTGAACAGGTTTCAGATGGATTGGAACAGGTTTTAGATGAATTTGAACAGGTTTTAGGTGGATTTGAACAAGTTTTAGGTGGATTTGAACATGTTTTAGATGGATTTGAGCCGGTTTTAGATGGATCTGAACAGGTTTTAGATGGATTTGAGCAGGTTTTAGGTGGATTTGAACAGGTTTTAGATGGATTGGAACAGGTTTTAGATGAATTTGAACAGGTTTTAGGTGGATTTGAACAAGTTTTAGATGGATTTGAACAAGTTTTAGATGGATTTGAGCCGGTTTTAGATGGATCTGAACAGGTTTTAGGTGGATTTGAGCAGGTTTTAGATGGATTTGAACAGGTTTTAGTTAGATCTGAACAGGTTTTAGGTGGATTTGAGCAGGTTTTAGATGGATTTGAACAGGTTTTAGGTGGATTTGAACAGGTTTTAGATGAATTTGAACAGGTTTTAGGTGGATTTGAACAGGTTTAGATGGATCTGAACAGGTTTTAGATGGATTTGAACAAGTTTTAGGTGGATTTGAACATGTTTTAGATGGATTTGAGCCGGTTTTAGATGGATCTGAACAGGTTTTAGATGGATTTGAGCAGGTTTTAGGTGGATCTGAACAGGTTTTAGATGGATTTGAACAGGTTTCAGTTGGATCTGAACAGGTTTTAGATGGATTTGAGCAGGTTTTAGGTGGATTTGAACAGGTTTTAGATGGATTTGAACAGGTTTTAGGTGGATTTGAACAGGTTTTAGTTGGATCTGAACAGGTTTTAGGTGGATTTGAACAGGTTTTAGATGAATTTGAACAGGTTTTAGGTGGATTTGAACAGGTTTAGATGGATCTGAACAGGTTTTAGATGGATTTGAACAGGTTTTAGATGGATCTGAACAGGTTTTAGATGGATTTGAACAGGTTTTAGGTGGATTTGAACAGGTTTTAGATGGATCTGAACAGGTTTCAGATGGATTGGAACAGGTTTTAGATGAATTTGAACAGGTTTTAGGTGGATTTGAACAAGTTTTAGGTGGATTTGAACATGTTTTAGATGGATTTGAGCCGGTTTTAGATGGATCTGAACAGGTTTTAGATGGATTTGAGCAGGTTTTAGATGGATTGGAACAGGTTTTAGATGAATTTGAACAGGTTTTAGGTGGATTTGAACAAGTTTTAGATGGATTTGAACAAGTTTTAGATGGATTTGAGCCGGTTTTAGATGGATCTGAACAGGTTTTAGGTGGATTTGAGCAGGTTTTAGATGGATTTGAACAGGTTTTAGTTAGATCTGAACAGGTTTTAGGTGGATTTGAGCAGGTTTTAGATGGATTTGAACAGGTTTTAGGTGGATTTGAACAGGTTTTAGATGAATTTGAACAGGTTTTAGGTGGATTTGAACAGGTTTTAGATGGATTTGAACAGGTTTTAGATGGATTTGAACAGGTTTTAGGTGGATTTGAACAGGTTTTAGATAGAATTGAACAGGTTTTAGATGGATTTTAACAGGTTTTAGATGGATTTGAACAGGTTTTAGTTGTCAACTAGATATTTAATGTTTTTATTATTATATTTATTATATTATATATATTTTATTATTTCGGAGCAAAACGCTGATTTATTTTGGTAAAAGCTAACGGCTAGCGCTATACCGGAAGTTGTTTTATCGATTATTAAAATAAACAGCGATTAAATTTACAGTTTATTCCGTTTCACCAACAATATTTGTTTATGATATTCAGTAAATTAAAATGTGGTTGCGACAAATATATTATATAATCCTTGATAATTGTTAAAATAACGTAAAAAATAAAGTATAAAGTAGTTTGTTTAATGGAGCAGCTGTAGGGGGCGGTAGTGTGCCACGCAGCTGGAAGACGCCGTTATTACCGCCCGTAGAAGAACTAGCTTCAAACAGATGGAGCTTTCTCTGAATAAAATGTGAATTTGAATGGGTTTGGGGATTTTTTTTTGTAACAAACACCAAAATGTTGACCCTTCAGGGACTAAAGGCTCTGGTCCAGCAGCGTCTGACCGCCGCCGTGGACGACGTTTTTGTGGATTTAGAGAAAACCTTCACGGAGTACGAAGAAGAGATCCGCCGCCAGCGCAGACTGCTGGACCTGCTGACCCAGAACCAGACCCTGACCCAGAACCAGAGCCTGACCCAGAACCACACCCTGACCCAGAACCAGAGCCTGACCCTGACCCAGACCCAGAACCAGAGCCTGACCCAGAACCAGAGCCTGACCCAGACCCAGAACCAGAGCCTGACCCAGAACCAGAGCCTGACCCAGAACCACACCCTGACCCAGAACCAGAGCCTGACCCAGACCCAGAACCAGACCCTGACCCAGAACCAGAGCCTGACCCAGACCCAGAACCAGAGCCTGACCCAGAACCAGAGCCTGACCCAGAACCAGGGACAGACCCAGAACGCTCCAGCGCAAAAGCAAGGTCTGTTTTCTCTGTGACACTGTTAGAAACAATTGAGAATATAATAATCTAATATAATGAGCCCAGTTAAAAGCATGTGCTGTAGGTTTGTGTTTGTTAGTGTCTACAGCTTTATTATCATAAAAACAAACAAATATATTTTCTTTCATCAGTAACAGATTTTAGACGAGTTTGTTTACATAATAATCCAAAAATATATGAAACGTTTCTCAATACTTCATGTTTTTATGTTTGTTGCCATCATTTATCTTTCAACATTTAATGGTATAAAAATATATTTAATTTGTGGAAGATGTCTTTAAACCCCAAAATCTACAGTTGCTCAGAAGTTTACAGACTCGGGCACAATTTGTGATTACTTTTTGGCCATTTTTCAGAGAATATGAATGAAAACACAAACTCATAGTTAGTGTTTGGATGAAGCCATTTATTGTCAAACAACTGTGTTTACTCTTTTTAAATCTGTCTGTGAAGGTTCTCAGTCATCCAGGTCATCTTGGAAAAAAAGGTTAAAGTAAAAGCATCTGGACTCAGTTTTCAAGGTGAAGACGTTTTGTCTCTAATTCCAAGAAACTTTATAAATTCTGAGATCAACTGTAAGAGCTGAGCTTTATCTCTAAAGGGAGGAGTTTAACCTGAAACTAAACCTGATTGGACCAGACTGTTCTGGTTTAGTTTCAGGTTAAACTCCTCCCTTTAGAGATAAAGCTCAGCTCTTACAGTTGATCTCAGAATTTATAAAGTTTCTTGGAATTACAGACAAACATCTTCACCTTGAAAACTGAGTCCAGATGCTTTTACTTTAACCTTTTTTACTTTTTAAACCACTAACTATGAGTGAAAGAAAGGTTTTTTGTGTTATCATTATATTTTCTGAAAAATGGCCAAAAACAAATTGTGCCAGAGTCTGTAAACTTCTGAGCACAACTGTATCAATACTTGACTGTTTCTTGAGACTGAAGCTTAGGACAAAGGACAAATCCCTAAAATGTTCAGCTCTGTTCTTGTTCTGACTTTTCTGTTGAAGTGTGTGAGGGCGAGGCGCCGCTGAAACACTGGAGCAGTGTCGGATCTGTTTCTGTGAAAACTGAGGATCAACGTGGACCGGACCAGGACCAGGATCAGGACCAGGATCAGGATCAGGATCAGGATCATATGGGACAGTTTAAAAAAGAGGAAACACCTCCAAGAAACGGTACAAAAACGACTAAACAAGACTAAACCTGAGCAAAACCAGAAATAAACCAGGTTGATGTAGCTGCTGCTAGTCCAACTTAAACCAGTTCTTATCCACCTAAACCCAGTTCTAAACCAGTCTTTCTCTGTTTCTTCAGAGATGGAGGTGGACTGCGGTGGTCTGGACCTGAACCGGACTTCCCCGGACCTGGACTATGACAGACTGATGCTGCTGGTGAACAGCTCCGTGTCTGAGGCGTCGCACAAAGATGAGGACTCAGGGTCAGCTCAGAGCGGACCACGCAGCGGTAGGAACACCTCATCCCAACACTCACCTGGGACACACCCAACACTCATCTCTGGGACACACCCAACACTCACCTGGGACAGACCCAACACTCACCTCTGGGACACACCCAACACTCACCTGGGACACACCCAACACTCACCTCTGGGACACACCCAACACTCACCTCTGGGACAGACCCAACACTCACCTGGGACAGACCCAACACTCACCTCTTGGACACACCCAACACTCACCTCTGGGACAGACCCAACACTCACCTCTGGGACACACCCAACACTCACCTGGGACAGACCCAACACTCACCTGGGACACACCCAACACTCACCTGGGACAGACCCAACACTCACCTCTGGGACACACCCAACACTCACCTCTGGGACACACCCAACACTCACCTGGGACCGACCCAACACTCACCTGGGACAGACCCAACACTCACCTGGGACCGACCCAACACTCACCTGGGACAGACCCAACACTCACCTGGGACCGACCCAACACTCACCTGGGACAGACCCAACACTCACCTGGGACAGACCCAACACTCACCTGGGACCGACCCAACACTCACCTCAGGGACACACCCGACACTCACCTCTGGGACAGACCCAACACTCACCTGGGACAGACCCAACACTCACCTCTGGGACACACCCAACACTCACCTGGGACACACCCAACACTCACCTCTGGGACACACCCAACACTCACCTGGGACCGACCCAACACTCACCTGGGACACACCCAACACTCACCTCTGAGACAGACTCAACACTCACCTCTGGGACACACCCAACACTTACCTCTGGGACCGACCCAACACTCACCTCTGAGACAGACTCAACACTCACCTCTGGGACACACCCAACACTTACCTCTGGGACCGACCCAACACTCACACCTGGGACACACCCAACACTCACCTCTGGGACACACCCAACACTCACCTCTGGGACACACCCAACACTCACCTGGGACACACCCAACACTCACCTCTGGGACACACCCAACACTAACCCCTGGGACAAACCCAACACTCACCTGGGACACACCCAACACTTACACCTGGGACACACCCAACACCCACCTCTGGGACACACCCAACACTCACCTCTGAGACAGACTCAACACTCACCTCTGGGACACACCCAACACTTACCTCTGGGACCGACCCAACACTCACCTGGGACACACCCAACACTCACCTCTGGGACACACCCAACACTCACCTGGGACACACCCAACACTCACCTCTGGGACACACCCAACACTAACCCCTGGGACAAACCCAACACTCACCTCTGGGACGCACCCAACACTCACCTGGGACACACCCAACACTCATCTCTGGGACACACCCAACACTCACCTCTGGGACACACCCAACACCCACCTCTGAGCCAGACTCAACACTCACCTCTGGGACACACCCAACACTCACCTCTGAGCCAGACTCAACACTCACCTCTGGGACACACCCAACACTCACCTGGGACACACCCAACACTTACACCTGGGACACACCCAACACTCACCTCTGGGACACACCCAACACTCACCTGGGACACACCCAACACTTACACCTGGGACAGACTCAACACTCACCTCTGGGACACACCCAACACCCACCTCTGGGACACACCCAACACTCACCTCTGAGACAGACTCAACACTCACCTCTGGGACACACCCAACACTCACCTCTGGGACCGACCCAACACTCACCTGGGACACACCCAACACTCACCCCTGGGACACACCCAACACTCACCCCTGGGACAGACTCAACACTCACCTCTGGGACACACCCAACACTTACACCTGGGACACACCCAACACTTACACCTGGGACACACCCAACACTTACACCTGGGACACACCCAACACTCACCTCTGAGACAGACTCAACACTCACCTCTGGGACACACCCAACACTTACACCTGGGACACACCCAACACTCACCTCTGAGCCAGACTCAACACTCACCTCTGGGACACACCCAACACTCACCTCTGGGACACACCCAACACTCACCTCTGGGACACACCCAACACTCATCTCTGGGACACACCCAACACTCACCTCTGGGACACACCCAACACTCACCTCTGAGACAGACTCAACACTCACCTCTGAGACACACCCAACACTCACCTCTGAGACAGACTCAACACTCACCTCTGGGACACACCCAACACTCACCTCTGAGACAGACTCAACACTCACCTCTGAGACAGACTCAACACTCACCTCTGGGACACACCCAACACTCACCCTGGGACACACCCAACACTCACCTCTGGGACACACCCAACACTCACCTCTGGGACACACCCAACACTCACCTCTGAGACAGACTCAACACTCACCTCTGGGACACACCCAACACTCACCCCTGGGACACACCCAACACTCACCTCTGAGACACACCCAACACTCACCTCTGGGACACACCCAACACTCACCTCTGAGACAGACTCAACACTCACCTCTGAGACAGACTCAACACTCACCTCTGGGACACACCCAACACTCACCTCTGGGACACACCCAACACTCACCTCTGGGACACACCCAACACTTACACCTGGGACACACCCAACACTCACCTCTGGGACACACCCAACACTCACCTCTGAGACACACCCAACACTCACCTCTGAGACAGACTCAACACTCACCTCTGAGACAGACTCAACACTCACCTCTGGGACACACCCAACACTCACCTCTGAGACAGACTCAACACTCACCTCTGAGACAGACTCAACACTCACCTCTGGGACACACCCAACACTCACCTCTGGGACACACCCAACACTCACCTCTGAGACAGACTCAACACTCACCTCTGAGACACACCCAACACTCACCTCTGAGACAGACTCAACACTCACCTCTGGGACACACCCAACACTCACCTCTGGGACACACCCAACACTCACCTCTGAGACACACCCAACACTCACCTCTGGGACACACCCAACACTTACACCTGGGACACACCCAACACTCACCTCTGGGACACACCCAACACTTACACCTGGGACACACCCAACACCCACCTCTGAGCCAGACTCAACACTCACCTCTGGGACACACCCAACACTCACCTCTGAGCCAGACTCAACACTCACCTCTGGGACACACCCAACACTCACCTCTGAGCCAGACTCAACACTCACCTGGGACACACCCAACACTTACACCTGGGACACACCCAACACTCACCTCTGGGACACACCCAACACTCACCTGGGACACACCCAACACTTACACCTGGGACACACCCAACACTCACCTCTGGGACACACCCAACACTCACCTCTGAGACACACCCAACACTCACCTCTGAGACACACCCAACACTCACCTCTGGGACACACCCAACACTCACCTCTGAGCCAGACTCAACACTCACCTCTGAGCCAGACTCAACACTCACCTGGGACACACCCAACACTCACCTCTGGGACCCGGGATAATTGGCTCTTGTTTATTTCAAATCTTCCGGCTCAGCTTCACAAACATTCAAAGTGTCTGTAGTAAATATAATGTGTGACATTTTCAGGCTCTTGTCGATTTTCAAACGGTCGATGTC
Source organism: Perccottus glenii (assembly GCA_024416835.2). Taxonomy (NCBI): domain Eukaryota; kingdom Metazoa; phylum Chordata; class Actinopteri; order Gobiiformes; family Odontobutidae; genus Perccottus; species Perccottus glenii. The sequence continues at coordinate 243,832 of CM044562.2, read as the reverse complement.
TGTAAAACTTTTGAGCTGGTTTTGTTTTAATTTTGTTGAATATAATTTTTTTTACAGATGGACTGAGGCTGAAAGTGAAACTGGGAGAAGTTCTTAAAGATGTGACTCTAAAAGAACTGACTCTGACAGAGTTTTTAAAAACAGGTCAGTTCAAGAGTTAAGTTTAGCTGCTGCTAGTCCGAGTAAAACCTGTTCAAAACCATGTAAAACCTTTACTACTGACACACTCCTGACATTCCTGAACAGAATAAGTCTGAACCAATGAAGAATGAAAACACATTTCTTTCACAGCGTTTGTAAAGTTTGGCGTTGCGGCCGTCGCAGAAGGAGTCCGGGTTCTGGACAGTTCAGGGACAGAGATCGACGAAGACGTGTTCGAGGAAGTCGTGAGGACTCCCTCGATCGGAGTTTTGACCATTACACACGACTCTGGTTTGTTCTCGTTGATGGAAACTGAAGAAAGCTCAGTTTGGAAACTCATTTTTTCTGTTTTGTTGATTTCTCAGACTCTAACGTGAGTCAGGACAGTCCGTCCTCAGCGAGGCAGACGCTGGACGACGAGGCCAAACAAGTAAGACGTGTTTAACCCTCTTCACAAAACAAAACGATCTGCTGAGCCTGAATCCTTGTAGGCCTCACAGAACTCTTTTTTAAACCCTTTAAAAGTGGGCTCTGTGTCTGAGGAACCTCCAAAGTCAATAATGTCCATATTGTTCTTTTCCTCTGGAGCTCGCGCTGCTGCTGTGTCTCAGCGCTCTTTTCTGATGACGTCGTGTAGAGCCTCAGGTCTGTGCTCCAAACCAAAACCAAAAACACTTCATGGTTTTAAAGACATTTCCCAGAATGCTTTACACAAGACGTTTTTATGCCGTCGACCAATCTCAGTTTCTCTGAAATATAAAAGTGAATAATGATAAAATCCAGCTAAAACCTGTTCAAATCCAGCTAAAACCTGTTCAAATCCATCTAAAACCTGTTCAAATCCATCTAAAACCTGTTCAAATCCAGCTAAAACCTGTTCAAATCCAGCTAAAACCTGTTCAAATCCAGCTAAAACCTGTTCAAATCCAGCTAAAACCTGTTCAAATCCATCTAAAACCTGTTCAAATCCAGCTAAAACCTGTTCAAATCCAGCTAAAACCTGTTCAAATCCAGCTAAAACCTGTTCAAATCCAACTGAAATATTTACAAAATCAAACTAAACTGTTCTAATCCAGGTTACTTTAGCAATAATATAATATAAAGTAAGTTATTAGTGTAATTAATGGGATTATCTGTAATATTAGTGTTTTCTTGTTGAAGTTGGTTGAAATGGTTCTGACCCAAAAACCCAGCGGAGACCACATCATCAGTGAATACAGCCGGACTCAGACTTTGGCCGACGAGACTCGGAGGAAACTGGTGAACATCCTCGCGGCCGACATGACCGAGAAATACGGGTCTGTGTCGTTTCAGCAGAGCTTCAGGGACTTTGTTAAAACGTGTGTCTGAAGTGTTTTTATCTTTGTGTCGCAGCACGTCTCCGTCCAGACAAGTCAAAGAAATGTACGCTCGAGGAATCGTCTGCTTCTTCCCGTTCCTCAGAGACCCTTTCTCAAAGAACGGATTTGTGAGTGGGACAGAACATGTGTTTTCTTCACCATGTTTCCATTTTGAATAAAGCCCGTTTCCTTCAGGAGCACTTTTATGACGGGGAGAACGGCAGCGGCTATCTGGCCTGGAGAATTAAAACCATCCAGAGAAGCCACGCCAAAGACAGACGCTCATCGTGCGGAGGTAAGACCGTCTGTCGTCAGAGTTCAGTCATGGGCAGGTCTCTGATCATCTGTGTCTCCTACAGAAGGACCTCTGAGGAAGAGACAGAGGCTGGACGAAGAGGCCAAGCAGGTGAGACCCCCCCCCTCAGTCACTGGTGTCAGTCACAGGCTTGTGTTGATTAGCCTGAAGCCTACCCACTGCTTCAACAACATCCCCCGTTTATAATGGTTTATCTAAAACTAAAACAAGAGCCTTTATTAAATCCGTACTTGTGCGTTCTTTAGCTCTACGCTGGAAAGAATTACTCATGTTCCTTCTGGTTTCATTAGATTTAAAGGTTTATTTTTCTTTGGTGATTTCCAGTTGTTGGCTCTGATTGTGAATACAACCGAACACAGACTTTAGACGACGAGACTCGGAGGAAACTGGTGAACATCGTTGTGTCCGACATGACCGAGAAATACGGGTCTGTTTAAACACGACTCGAGGTTTTTCTGAAGTATCTGTGTCTGAAGAACTCTTTCCTCTTCGCAGCACGTCTCCGTCCAGACAAGTCAAAGAAATGTACGCTCGAGGAATCGTCAGCTTCTTCCCGTTCCTCAGAGACCCTTTGTCAAAGAACGGATTTGTGAGTCTTCTTCCGGCATTTCTGTTCTTTTGCTTTTGTTCCTGAACGTCCTGTTTCTGTTTCTCAGGAGCATTTCTACAACAGCACCAACAGCTCTGGCTTCTTGGCCTCGAGGATTAAACAGATCCAGAAATCTGAGGCCAAAAACCTGCTGTCTGAAGGTAACATTAAAAACACAATAATCCAACTAAAACCTGTTCAGATCCAACTAAAACCTGTTCAGATCTAACTGAAACTTGTTCAGATCCATCTAAAACCTGTTCAGATCCAACTAAAACCTGTTCAGATCCAACTAAAACCTGTTCAGATCCAACTAAAACCTGTTCAGATCTAACTGAAACATGTTCAGATCCAACTAAAACCTGTTCAGATCCAACTAAAACCTGTTCAGATCCAACTGAAACCTGTTCAGATCCATCTAAAACCTGTTCAGATCTAACTGAAACCGGTTCAGATCCATCTAAAACCTGTTCAGATCCATCTAAAACCTGTTCAGATCCAACTAAAACCTGTTCAGATCCATCTAAAACCTGTTCAGATCCAACTAAAACCTGTTCAGATCCATCTAAAACCTGTTCAGATCCAACTAAAACCTGTTCAGATCCAACTAAAACCTGTTCAGATCCATCTAAAACCTGTTCAGATCCAACTGAAACCTGTTCAGATCCATCTAAAACCTGTTCAGATCCAACTGAAACCTGTTCAGATCCAACTAAAACCTGTTCAGATCCAACTAAAACCGGTTCAGATCCATCTAAAACCTGTTCAGATCCAACTGAAACCTGTTCAGATCCAACTAAAACCTGTTCAGATCCAACTAAAACCTGTTCAGATCCATCTAAAACCTGTTCAGATCCAACTAAAACCTGTTCAGATCCAACTAAAACCTGTTCAGATCCAACTGAAACCTGTTCAGATCCAACTGAAACCTGTTCAGATCCAACTAAAACCTGTTCAGATCCAACTAAAACCTGTTCAGATCCATCTAAAACCTGTTCAGATCCATCTAAAACCTGTTCAGATCCAACTAAAACCTGTTCAGATCCAACTAAAACCTGTTCAGATCCAACTAAAAGCTGTTCAGATCCAACTGAAACCTGTTCAGATCCAACTAAAACCTGTTCAGATCCAACTGAAACCTGTTCAGATCCATCTAAAACCTGTTCAGATCCAACTAAAACCTGTTCAGATCCAACTGAAACATGTACAGATCCAACTAAAACCTGTTCAGATCCAACTAAAACCTGTTCAGATCCATCTAAAACCTGTTGATATATTGAGTTTAAGCTCGGCTCCAGTCGAAGGCAGGTTATTGAGGTTACAGTTATATTTATTCTTTTCGTTATTGTTTTCCGTTTCCCCAGCTGAAGGTCTGTCAGCAGAGGACTCTTCAGGACGACTCAGTGAGAACTCTAAACCCGTCCAGAAGCTCGTCCCTGAAGCCGCTCTGAGTGAAGCTGAGTTCAGAGAGGCCCTGTCTCTGCTGAACAGAACCACGGACGAGGACACGGTCAGAAGAACCATGAAGCAGACCTTTGTCCAGCGACGACACATGGTCCTGGACCCGGACCTGTCCCTGAACCTTCTGCTGGAGTTCCCACGCTTCACGGACGTCAAGGGACTTGTAATTATCACTGTGTGTTTCAAAGTGTGTCCGTGCTGTTGGACAAGCATCTAAAACCTGTTCTATTCTTCCTGAAACCATCTGAAAACTATGAGCTGTTTAAAACCTACAGAACTAATCCAACCAAAACCAATACAAATCCAACTAAAACCTGTTCGAGGCCATCTAACCCCTCTTTGTCTCGCCGCAGATCGAGCAGGACTTCGCGCTGATGTTTGGGGAAGACGTATCGGGGAAACTCCTCGAACGATGGCCGACTACGTTTAAGAAGAAGGTGATAGATCAGTGCAGGAACCTTCCTTCGGTTAAAGAGTTGTCTGAGCTCCTGCAGGCGGCCGACCCTCCTGAAGACCACCCCCTGAACTACGGTGAGCAGCAGGGTTTTACATGGATTTGAACAGGTTTTACATGGATTTGAACAGGTTTTACATGGATTTGAACAGATTCTATTGTTGCAGGTGTCGACAGTGACCTGGCGTCTGTTCTGCTGCTGCTTCATTTGATTCCTCCGACGGCTCAGGGACGAAAGAAACCGGGGAAAGTCTCAGCGTCTCAAGCTCAAAAACACCTGGTCGTCTTCGAGAAGGTACGTCTTTGTTTTTTTCAGACGTGGGCTCGATCTGTCGGACGTCAAAGAACTGGGACTAAAACCTCTTTAAGTCCTCCTTATTTCTCTTTTAGCCCGGTACAACCCTGCAGCAGCACCTGTCCCGCCTCGCTCCCGCCTCTCAGCCGTACCTCTTGGCTCTGGGCCCTGACCCCGGCCCTGACCCTGACCCCGGCCCTGACCCTGACCCCGGCCTGCTGCGGTTCTTTGTGGTTTTCCGTGACAGCGCCGTCCCGTGTTGGTCCAGGTCTTCACTCGGAGCCTTCGACGAGCTCTTTAAGGCCCACTTCGTCTTTGGCGCCGCCTTCCACCCGATGCTGTCCAACATGTACACGTTCATCCAGACCACGGTCTTCAACATCGACGTCGGGAAAGTCAAGGAGAGTCCGAGAGTGGCCGAGGTCCGGGCCCGACTCCTGAACTAGGACTGGACCTGGAGGGTTCTGTGATTATTACAGGTTTAGTGTTAGTCCTGGTTTGGTCTGGTTTGAGTTTAGCTCTTGTCTTGGTTTAGTCATAATTTCTGACCAGGTTTAAACTTGGATCAGTCTAGTTTTAGTCCTGTTTATCGCTAAAAGTCTGAAAATAAACAAGAACTCCTGAAGCAGTTATTTCTTCATTACTTTAATAAAGCTAATGTCAGGTTGGACCTAAAGCAACGCTAACGCTAAAACGCTAAAGCAGGGTTGGTGCTAATATGACGTTAACGTTTATCAAACGTGACTCTTGATGCACAGGAACCAAACGCTTTATTTAAAAAGAGAATTTAAATATATATAATTGCAACATGAAAGTAATAGACAGATATTTATTTATTTTAAACGGGTGTACGTGACGCTAACGCACTTCTCTTTCTGATGGTTTAGGTTTATTCCTGGTTTAAATCTGGATTAAAGCTGCTTTAGCCCCGAGTCACAGCCCTGACATTAAACACATTCTTTAAAATGAAGGCTTCGTTGTAGAAATAATAAAACTCTTTTGTGAAAAAACATAAAGGACACTTGTTATAAAGCAGTTCATGTGATGTTTGTTCCATTTTCTTATTAAAGCAGTTCTATATTCGATCAGTGTTTGTCTTCATGTGTCGTTTCTTCAGCTGGAAACCGCCTTGAGATGACTTTAAAGACTTACATCAAAACAACCCAAAATACCCCTGGAGGCATTTAATAATCCATAAAAACTCATTTCATCCAGGTTTTCAAAAACCAACCTGAGCCAAAAACAAAGTTAGTCAAGCTTTATGTCTTTCAACTTTTGTGAAAGAAACTCATTAAAACAACCTGAAAACCCCTGGATACTTTAATTTATGCAGAAACAGTTTGTTCTGGGCATTGTCTGTTTTCATTTTATATATTACTTTTCCTTCTGCTTATGTCCTGTCCTTCATGCTTTTACAAACATAGACCTAGACACAGCCCCCACCACCTGGCCTCTGGGTCAGAGGGCTGCAGAGGGCCTCCTCTTTAACACTGTGAACTGCTGTGTATAAAACCACATGTAGTGTTCACTTTGTGAAGCAAACCTCACTCTGTCGCCTCGAGACATGTTTGTACTTTGCTTCTTCTTGTAAGAATTACACCTGGCCATTTGCTTTTTAAATCTACTCTGTCTCTCTGGATTACATAAGGATATAGAATTCTTATAACACAATTTAACCAGTTTTTTCCCCCAAATTCATAATTTTGGCTTTTTTAAGTAAAAATGTAAAGGCTTCAAAACAAACTTAAAAAAAGAAGAGATTGACGGCCAAAGCCCAAAGCTGATCTGAAACTGATCAGAAAACCCAGCAGATGGTCTTCTCATTGATATTTGTTAATGTCCCCAAACCTTTTGGAGAATTTAAGGTAACACAAAATTAAATTTATTGTATTTTTTTCAAAGTTTAATCTTGTGTTTTTATAGTTTTTGAAAGTTTTATTTCCGGAAAAGTTCCAGAAAACCCTTCAAAACAACCAAGAAATACTTAAAACCAACTCTAAAATCATTTGGAGGCATTTATTTAAGCATAAATACAATTTAATTTAGTTTTGTGACCCATAATGTTATTTTAGAACTTTGTTTTCTAATTTTGTGATTTTTGGATTTATTCCTGCTCAAGTCTGGTTCAGTCTCAGTTTAGTCGTACTTTGGACGCTACTCTGACTTTAAAGTTTTAAAGTTTGCTTTCCAACTGGGTTTAAATGATTGAGTCTTTATTTAACTCATTTAATCCAGTTTGAATCCTTCACTGACGAACATTCATCTGTTTTTGTTCCAGATCTGAACTGTTCTAAGGGCGTCTCTCAGTCGTCTCTTCGTCTGTTTTCTCTCAACGCCTCGATCCAGAACTTCCTGGGAGTGCGTTCGCCGTCTCTTTCTGGCGAACACTTCGCGGCGAGCGACCGTCGAGCGCTGGTCCGAGCCGTGGTGGACACCGTGAGGCAGCCCCAGACCGAACCGCCTGCGTCGAAATCGCAAAACTCATCGTTTCCAACTACCCTCTGACGTTCGCCGATCGAACGGAAGAAGGCGAAGGAGAATGGACCGACTGATTCAAGCTGATAGAAGAGCAACTTTGACTGAAATAACCCCTCGTTACAACCGAGGTATGCAGCAAAGCGTTTGTGAAGCCACAACACGCACAACCTTGAGGCGGACGGGCTACAACAGCAGAAGACCCCGGGTACCACTCATCTCCACAAACTGGAAAAAGAGGCGACAATCTGCACGAGCTCACCAAAAGTGGAGAGTTGAAAAATGTTGAGTCAGACTTTGTCGTAAACAGAATGAGAACATGGATCCATCATGCCTTGTTTCCTAACCCTGATCTGTTTGTTTCCCTGGATTCTTCTGATCACCTCCAGGTTTTACTCTGAAGCAGTGGCTCCTAAACATTGCATTGCAAATAACGAAAAATTATCTAATTCCATTCATGAAAAATTGAACTATTAGTGAAGGTGCATGGTCTTTTTAAATAAGTAATGGGTTAGTTCATTAAAAAGCAAAAGAAGATGTTTTAGTTGAACTTGAACAGGACTCTGAAGCTGTGGTGCCTAAAAATTGCGTGAAGTTTTATTTTATTATTGTTTTTTTTCCCATTTGATTAAAGAAATATTTCCGGATAAGCGGTAGAAGATGGATGGATGGATAAAGAAATATTTGTGAAGGTCTGTTCTTTTTATCTTTTTTAAATTGGTAAAAAAAAAGGACACTAGAAAGGGGAAAGTAAGAACCAAAAATACATAAAGAATAGAATGGCAGCAGAAAGGACTAGAACTATGCTAAAAATAGCCCCAGTCTATTAATAAAACCTATAAACAGATAAAAGATAGAAAGAGAAACTGTGTTACAAAGGGTTTTGAACCAGTCAAAATGTCATAATATAAGATGTCATAGTAATTGTATATTAGATATTATGCTCTCACCTTTACTCCAGTTCAGATGCTTTTCCACAAGTATGACTTCATGTCTTTAGCTGTATCTGGATTGGCACTATTGTATGGAATAAGTTATGAACGCAACACCAGATCCAATGCCATAGAGTCTTTATTGTTTCACAACCAACACAATAAACGACCCGAGTAGGTTCCACAGCTCTACTAAAGTTTGAACAGTAGACATAAGCTTTTATACAGTTTTGATATCAGTAAAGTAATAACTCTTTCTGTAAAGCTTTGAAGTTCATTATTAACTTTCTGACATCATCCTGTAAGGCCTGGTAGAGCTCCTCATTAACTCTCTGGTGTCATTCTGTTCGGCCTTGAGGACTCTCCTTTCCTCTGTGTCCTTCGATAAGAGACACCTGCGTCTTTATCTAGAGCTTCCCTGTGTGTGTGTTAAACTTACACTCTGACCTTAGGTTTTCTCTTTTACATTAATATGTTTAAATGTATTAATATAACATTACATTATTATGATTATAAACTATGCATAAGTATAAACCATAACACACATAACAAACTTATCATGCATAAATGAATAACTAACTAAGTAATTAAAACACAACATAAAAATATCACACCACACCATGCTAATCCAAACAAGACAAAGACACTTGCACCACATCTAATCAGTGTCAGGGACACTCTGTCCTGTTCACTTAGAGACATGTACACGTAAACATTATTTACATCTATGACTGACACGTCAGCTCAATACACGTCCATCCACGAGCCTGGAGTTGAGAGGGACATAGTAAGTAAGTACATTTTATTTATATAGCACCTTTCACAGATATAAATCACAAAGTGCAATAAAAGAACAATAAAACTATGAGAATAAAAATTAAAACCACAAAATATTCAAAACATAAAAAGCCCAATCAACTAAAAGCTTGTTTGACGTTTCTGTTGATTCTTTTAAAAAGCAGCTGAAGACACTTTTATTTAAACAAGCTTTTAGTTGATCGGGCTTTTATGTTTTTAATATTTTGTGGTTTTAATTTTTATTCTCATAGTTTTATTGTTCTTTTATTGCACTTTGTGATTTATATCTGTGAAAGGTGCTATATAAATAAAATTTACTTACTTACTTACTTACTTTAAATAAAAGTGTCTTCAGCTGCTTTTTAAAAGAATCAACAGAAGCGTCCACTCGCAGTGACAGGGGCAGGGCGTTCCAGAGTCTGGGGGCGACTGCTTGGAAAGACCGGTCTCCCCGAGTTTTAAAACGGGTTTTGGGGACCGTTAGAAGGTTTTGACCAGAAGACCTGGTGGGCCTGTACTGGGGGGCCTGTCCATGCAGAGCTCTAAAAGTCAAGACTAAAATTTTAAAATCGATTCTGAATTTGACTGGAAGCCAATGTAATGAGTGTAAAAAAGACTTTCCAGACGGAGTACTTCATGTACCAAACTCTCTTTATTAGCTTCCTTGTACAGCTTTTCGTTATCATTCCATTGGTTCCATGGAATCCCCAGTTCCCCCGCCTCTGCGCATGCGCAGTGTGGTAATAAGTATGGTGGCTACAGAGGCACATTAAACTACGAGCGAGCATTGGGTGAATGCTCTACATCCCCTTTCTTTAGCTTATGGTATCGTCAACAACATAGAACCACATTCAATTTCAACGTAAGAACTTCAATGTTTAAACTGACTGAACATAGACATAGTAACCAAAGTATCCAAGGAATATTCAGTCTTTGTATTTGGGGTTCGGTCTGACTGTACGGCCAAAACGTGTTGTGTAGGGGCTCTTACCAGCGTGGGCAGGCGAGGTAGCTACAGGTACCTGGACTGGCGGTTGTACAGTGTCCGTGGGATCCCGTTGTTCCTCCCCGTATATGGGAGGTGTTTCACCTTCAGCTGGGTTGATGGGCTGTAGGTCGACACGGTCAGGCTGATTTGGAGATTGCTCGGCGACAGGCAGAAGGTGTCTGCGGTTTCTCCTGTAGTCTTTGCCTCCAGACCGGATGATGTAAGACCGCGGCTCCTCACAGATCTTTCCTACTATGCCCATGCGATCATATCCCGGGGTCTGCATCCGGACCACGCCTTCCAGCAGTGGTTGAAGAGGACGACTGGACTTGTCATAGCTCCGCTTCTGGGAGAGCCTCTTCTTCTGGAGCTGGGCTGTGACTTGTTGGGTATTGAGGGATGTTGGCTGCAATAACTGTCTGCTGACTGGGAGGGTAGTGCGGGTCTGCCTTGACATTAAACTTTGTGCAGGTGAGCCAAGCTGTGCATCGCGAGGGATGTTTCTCATGTTTAAAAGGTTAAGGAACACGTCAGTACCATCTCTTTCGACTTCTCCATCAGTTGCTTTGCACTTTGCACTGCTCTTTCAGCCAAGCCGTTGCACTGTGGGAACTCAGGACTACTGGTTACATGCTTGAAATCCCATTGTGTAGCAAAATCTCTGAATTTCTGGCTGGTGTACTGTCTGGCATTATCAGAAATGAGAAGATGTGGGAGCCATGCGCAGAAAAGTGTCTTTTTAGTTTCATGATGACTGTTGTAGAAGTGATGTCCTTAAGGAGGTCAATCTCGTACCAGTTAGAGTCACGAGTCCACAAGCACCTGAAAATGCTTGCCATCCCATTCGAAGATGTCAGTTGCTACTATAGACCATGGTAGGTCTGGAACTGGGTGTGACTGTAGTGGTTCTCTTTGCTGATGGGGCTTCTGGCTGTTGCAGACAGAGCATGAGAGTACGTTCTGTCAATGTCACTGCTCATGGTGGGCCAGAACATTATTTCCCGGGCTCTGCGTTTGGTGGATTCCACTCCTGGATGTCCTCTGTGCACAATGTCTGTGTACGCTTTCTGCAGTGACTGGGGAACGACAAGTCTGTGACCTTTCATGACGACGCCTTCCTCGATGGTGAGCTCATCTCTGAATGGGAAGAAAGAACTGATGGATGGTTTTGTGTTATGCTGTTTGGTGGGCCATCCGTGTTTGATGACAGACGAGAGGGTTTGCAGTAGTTTATCTTCTGCTGTGTGCTTTTTTAGTTCATCTAATCGGCTGGATGAGATTCGGCTGACTGACATGACCTCAAAGTCGTTCAGCTCGTTTACATGTTGAAGTGTGGACGCCCTAGGTGCACGTGACAGGGTATCGGCCAGGTACATGTGTTTACCTTTTTTTGTAGACTAGGTCGATGTTGTATTTATGGAGCTGCAGCATCATGCGTTGCAGTCGTGCAGGCGCTGAGAAGATGGGCTTTCTGATGATGGTGATCAGAGGTTGATGGTCGGTCTCTATGGTGACATGCCTACCGTAGATATAGTCGTTGAACCGTGAACACGCAAACACAACTGCCAGGAGTTCTTTCTCGATTTGGGCATAGCGTGTCTCGGTCTCAGTCATTGTCCTAGATGCGTAGGCTATTGGTCTTCCCCCTTGTAAACATGCTGCTCCCAATCCGTGTTGGGAAGCGTCACACGTGAGTGTGACTGGTTGGTCAACATCGTAGTATGACAGGATGGGTGGACTGGAAATGCATCTTCTCAACGTGTCATATGCATCTTGGTGTTGCTTCAGCCAGCACCACATTGTGTTTTTGCGTGTCAGCTGATTGAGAGGGGCAGTTAACTCACTCAGGTTTGGTATGAACTTTCCCAGGTAAATTACCATGCCTAGAAATCGTTGTAGAGCTGTCACATCTCCGGGAACAGGCATTTCGGTGATTGCAGTGGTCTTGTCTGGATCTGCTTTCAGGCCTTTGCTGGTGAACACATGACCGACATAGGTTACCTCTGTCAGCCGGAACTTGCACTTGAGGGGGTTTAGTCTCAGATTGACTTTGCGCGCACGGTCAAGCACTCTCTTTAAGTTTGCATCGTGCTCCGCTTCTGTGCGGCCTCCGACGATTATGTCGTCGACGATGATGGCACAGGGGTACCCCGCGAATATCTGTTCCATTGTGCGCTGGAATACTTCGCTGGCAGAGTTTATTCGAACGGCATTCTTAGGAACCTGTAGCGTCAAAGGTGTGCTAAATGTGGTCAACAGAGATGATTTACTGTCCAAGGATATCTGCCAAAACGAGCTTTTGGCGTCCAGTACTGAAAACAGTGTTGCATTGGCCATTTGTGATGCAACCTCTTCAACCGTGCGCATCGGATGGTGGGGGCGCTTTAGGGCTGTGTTTAGATCTTTGGGGTCGATGCAGATTCTTATGTCTTTGTTTGCTTCTTGTTTGTTGCTACCATGGATGACACCCATTCAGTCGGCTCTGACACGGAGTGATGACACCCAGGTTTGCCATTCTTTCTAGCTCCACTCTGTCCTGCATGGCTACAGGGATGCGGCGTGATGGGCGGACGACGGGCTGTATGTCAGGGTCTATTTTCATAGAATATGTCACGGGTAGCTTGCCAAGTTCATCCTTGAATAGATCTGCATATTCTGTGAAGATCTTGTGTGGTAGGTTGATATCCGTGCTCACACTGAGTTGGTGAACATCCTTGCTCAGTGTCACTAGCTTCATGTGTAGGCTTGCTAGTAGGCCTAGTAGTGGCTGAACATTCCTCTCCACAATGTGGAACTGTAGTTTGTATTGCTGACCTGCAAGCTGACAGGAGTTTTTGAGTAGAATGTAGGCTTGTGTGCGGGCCGGCTTGTCAGAGTGTGCCGCAATGAAAATGTCGATTCCTGTTCGAACACTCGCCAATTCTCCGCGATGTTCTCATCAAAGACGAGGGGGTCCGGTCTGCGAAATCCGTCCGACATGACGCACTATGTGTTAGTTGACAGGATAGCCGTTAGCAATGTTAGAAGCTGGTTATTGTCCTTATATAAAAGCATGAATAATCATCTCCAAGTCAACTTTAGACAAAAACACTCTCAATTTAGAAATGTTTCTCAAATGATAAAAACAGTTTTTGACCAACTGTCTAGAATGACTGTTCAGAGACATTGATTGGTCAAACAGAACACCAAGGTTTCTGAGGCTCGACTGGACGGAAGAACCCAGGGAACCAAGGTGTTGTTTGATTTGAGGTATTTTTTGATCTGGTGCAAAGATTAAAGTTTCAGTCTTTTTTGTATTCAGCTGTAGGTAGTTATTGTATAACCAGTTCTTTATGCAAGACAAGCAGTTCAACAAATCAGTTTATGAAACTCCGAGTCTTTAAAAGAACAGTACAACTGAATGTCATCGGCATAAAAGTGATAAGACACATTTTTAAAACCATGAATTATTTCACCAAGAGGGCGAATGTACAATAAAAACAAAAGAGGACCTAGCACTGAGCCTTGAGGAACGCCATATGACAGAGGGATCACTTTAGACAGAATATTGTTAATAGAAACACAAAAACATCTGTCACTCAGGTAAGAGGAAAACCACTTTAGAACTGATCCAGAGAAACCCGTTTCATATTGTAGACGCTTTAACAATACATTATGGTCCAGAGTATCAAAAGCAGACGATAAATCCAGTAGGATCAAGACAGAGTACTGCCCAGAGTCAGCCGCCATCATAATGTCACTTGAAATCTTCAGCAGGGCAGTCTCAGTTGAATGACATTTTCGGAAGCCTGACTGAAATTTATCTATAAAATTATTTTCATTAAGAAACGCAGTCAGCTGCTCCGCCACCACTCTCTCCAGGATTTTAGATAAAAAAGACAATTTAGAGATTGGCCTGTAGTTGTTTGGTTCAAAAGAATCCAAATTGGGCTTCTTCAGAATGGGGCTGACGACCGCTTGTTTAAAAGAGCTGGGCACAGAACCAGTTAAAAGAGAAAGGTTGATCAGTTTAACAACATGTGGACCAACTAAATCAAATACATTTAAAAGCAGTGAAGTTGGCATTACATCTAGAGGGCTCGATGATGGCTTCACCTTTTTTAGTAGACCCTTAATATCCTCTTCAGTGACAGGTGAGAAGGTGGACCAAGAGCACTGAGGAGATAAACCCCAAGATGTGTTTACAGATGATGGGTTTATAGAGGCTCTTATATCATGCACCTTGTTCACAAAGGAATGTAAAAACCTGTTGCAGTCAGATTTTGAGTGGACTGGTAAATGAGGAGCTGAAGGAGAGACAATTCTTGATATTGTGTCAAACAGGACTTTAGGATTTTTCTTGTTCAGAACAACAAGATTAGAGAAATAGGCAGATCTGGCCTGTTTTATTTTATCATTTAGTGACACGATGAGGTCCTTCAGGTGCAGTCTGTGGACTTCCAAACTTGTGCATTTCCACAAACGTTCTATTTTACGACAGTTTCTCCTGCAAGATAAGATTTCCTCATTTATCCAAGGGCAGGGATTTTTAGGGAAGGTGCGTTTACTTTTAGCGAACCTTGTTTAAAACAGACAGACAGTGGTTATTAAAAGACTGCATAAAAGATTCAGGCTCACTACAGCCATCAAAATCACTGGGTTCAAATAACTCTGAAAATTTCTCAGCTGTGGATCCATTTATGATGAGTCTTTGTGACGTCAGTTTGGAAGGAAGATAGTCCACATTGGAAGACAAGTTAAAAAATATACAACAGTGGTCTGTCACATTAATGTCTGTAACACTCAACTGGTCAATGTTCAGGCCTAAAGAGAAAACAAGGTCCAAAGTGTGGCCTTTTGTATGTGTAGGACCAAAATGAAATGCTTCAGTGAGTGTTAAAAACTCAGATGCCAGATTACGAAGCATCGTTGATATGGAGGTTAAAATCAGTATCAGAACATTTTCAAGTTTGATAATTGAAGATAAAAATTCAGAGAAATCCTCTAAAGCGACCAGGACCAGGAGGTCGGTAAATTAAAATGCAATAAAATGAGTCATTGTTGCCAACCTTAGTCATCTGCATCTCAAAGGAGTCAAAAGAGTCTGAGTTCATCAACCTGCAGCAGAAACAGTCCCGGTACACGAGTGCGAGTCCGCCTCCTCGCCACGAGACCCGCGGCATAATGTACATCTATAAAAACGTCATGTGTTGTAAACATGTTCAACACATCACCTTGTACCTTGTTGCATATGTTTGATTAGTTTCATTCTTGCAAGAATTAAACCGGTCTTACATTTCTAAATTTACCATGTACGGTCTCCGTCGTCTCGTTCATGATCCAAACCTAATAATTATTTTAACAGAAAATAAAACAGAAATCCTACCTTTGTCCTTTGCAAACGTCACTGATCAAAGACAAAAGTCAAAGACAATAAGGTTTTCAAAAGTGAGGGAAGGACATTTCAGTTTAATTCTTAATTATCGTATTCTTCTGTTTCAAAGCCATGAGCCACAAAGACGTCCGTCCAAAGCGACAGGGCGTTACCAGCGACGCTAAGAATCATTGGTTTTGGTGAGAACCCTTTTCCGAGCCTGTGACTTCTCTACCTCATTATGTAACGACCTCCGTGTTTTGTTCCAGGCGACTCTCTGCTCCTCGAGTCGGTGGATGGTGAGCCTTGATCAAACAGTGGCTCGACAATTCCAGTTTCTCTGATGCTCTGTCTGTGTTTTTATGTGTTTTTATGTCTTCAACCTGGAACATGACGAACATTTGAACTGATTCAGTGGTGAGCCAAGGGTTCTAGATGGATTTGAACAGGTTCTACTGGGTTTCGAACAGGTTCTAGTGGGTCAAAACCAGATCTAAACCGGGTCTAAACCAGGACTAAACTAGGTCTTAGTGGGGCCTCTGACCTGTGGTTCTCTGTGATGACCTCTGACCTGTGGGTCTTTGTGATTGACCTCTGACCTGGGGGTCTCTGTGATGTAACCTCTGACCTGTGGGTCTTTGTGATTGACCTCTGACCTGTGGGTCTCTGTGATGACCTCTGACCTGTGGGTCTCTGTGATGTAACCTCTGACCTGTGGGTCTCTGTGATAACCTCTGACCTATGGGTCTTTGTGATGTAACCTCTGACCTGTGGGTCTTTGTGATTGACCTCTGACCTGTGGGTCTCTGTGATGACCTCTGACCTATGGGTCTTTGTGATGTAACCTCTGACCTGTGGGTCTCTGTGATGTAACCTCTGACCTGTGGGTCTTTGTGATTGACCTCTGACCTGTGGGTCTCTGTGATGTAACCTCTGACCTGTGGGTCTCTGTGATGACCTCTGACCTTTGGGTCTTTGTGATGTAACCTCTGACCTGTGGGTCTCTGTGATGTAACCTCTGACCTGTGGGTCTTTGTGATTGACCTCTGACCTGTGGGTCTCTGTGATGTAACCTCTGACCTGTGGGTCTCTGTGATGACCTCTGACCTATGGGTCTTTGTGATTGACCTCTGACCTGTGGGTCTCTGATGTAACCTCTGACCTGTGGGTCTTTGTGATTGACCTCTGACCTGTGGGTCTTTGTGATTGACCTCTGACCTGTGGGTCTCTGTGATAACCTCTGACCTATGGGTCTTTGTGATTGACCTCTGACCTGTGGGTCTCTGTGATGTAACCTCTGACCTGTGGGTCTCTGTGATAACCTCTGACCTGTGGGTCTTTGTGATTGACCTCTGACCTGTGGGTCTCTGTGATGACCTCTGACCTGTGGGTCTCTGTGATGTAACCTCTGACCTGTGGGTCTCTGTGATGACCTCTGACCTGTAGGTCTCTGTGATGACCTTTGACCTGTGGGTCTCTGTGATGACCTCTGACCTGTGGGTCTCTGTGATGTAACCTCTGACCTGTGGGTCTCTGTGATGACCTCTGACCTGTGAGTCTCTGTGATGTAACCTCTGACCTGTGGGTCTCTGTGAAGGAGTAATGCTGAAAACATAAATGAGAAAAAAAAACAGTCTTACTCTTATTAAATCCTGTAGTTGTATTTTGTATTTGGACTGTGAACAGCAGGGGGCGCTGTTAAACCACACTTAAGCGCTGCTCAGGGGAAACTACAGGGCATTAAAATAATTATCTATGAGGTTAAAATACTACACCAGAGTGGAACGTAAAAAATAATAAAAATGAATAAATAAATCCAAAGCAAATTAGTTTCACATAATTTTATTTACAAAAACAGAAGAAACTAAATGAATTAAACCTGAGAAAGTATCAAATATAGACTTTAGACTCAACGCAAAACCTTTGACACATTTATTTGTAATGCTCTTCTAAATGAAAGTGTAGTTATTGTTCAACCACAGAAAGTGAAAAATCAGATCGACAGTTTTATCAAAGACTCTTCCTCGATCCGCCATGACCGCCCCATGTCTCGCTCCTCAATCCTCAGACGCCCCATGACTGCCTCGATCCGTGGGCCCCATGACTCGCCTCGATCCTCAGACGCCCCATGACTCGCCTCGATCCTCAGACGCCTCTGTGATGACCTCTGACCGATCTCTGTGACGTCCCATGACTCTTCCTCGATCCTGTGGGTCTCTGATGTAACCTCTGATCCGCAGACGCCCCATGACTCGGGTCCTCGATCCTCAGACCTGTGACCTCTGACCTCGATCCTCTGACCTGTCGACTCGTCCTCGATCTCTCAGACGCTCCCATGACTCGTGATCCTCGACCTCTCAGACGGTCTCTGTGATGTAACCTCTGATCCGCAGACGCGTCCCTGACTCGTCTCCATCCTCAGACGCCCTGACACAGTCTATCCTCAGGCGTCCTGTAGTTGTCGATCCTCAGACATCCCATGACTCGTCCTCGATCCTCAGACGTCCCATGACGCTGCGTAAAGGGTTTTAAAGCAGCAGATTAAAATGAGTCCCCAGTTTCAAAAAGGAAAAAGTGATCTACTGGCCAAAAACAAAGATGACAAAACTAGATGGAAAAATGAATAAAACTATGTAAAGATGGATATAATTGATTTTTAAAAGAACAATTGAGGCTACAAATGAATTAAAAATACTTTTAAACCTTTAAAACAAAAGTCTAAAGATGAAGAGGTCACATAGAAGCAGGTCCCATTTATTTGTAACTGGTCCAAAGGGTTTGTAGGACCGCCACAGTTTTAAAGTAAATCTCCAGAAGCTTCTGTCAACGTCGACTGAAGAGTTAGGATCCCCAGGCTTCTGCAGATCCTGGACCTCACCTGGAGCCTGGAAACCGACTCAGTGGAAACAAGTCCAGACCTGGTCCTGTGCAGGTTTAAGGTCAGGTTTAGCCCATATGAAGTGAAACCGTACTTTTACATCTGTCTCGTGTTTAATCAGAATCGACCCCTGACCCCAGATCCTTCTGTCTGTGCTGTTCACTTCACTTTGTGACTTTGGTCAAACTTAACGCAGCAGGAAGTTTCTCCATTTCTTAAAGTGATGTCTGGTCCACACTGGTCTTTATGGAACAGGTTTAGTCTGGTCTGGTCCTCACTGGTCTTTATGGAACAGGTTTAGTCTGGTCTGGTCCACACTGGTCTTTATGGAACAGGTTTAGTCTGGTCTGGTCCTCACTGGTCTTTATGGAACAGGTTTAGTCTGGTCCTCACTGGTCTTTATGGAACAGGTTTAGTCTGGTCTGGTCCACACTGGTCTTTATGGAACAGGTTTAGTCTGGTCCACACTGGTCTTTATGGAACAGGTTTAGTCTGGTCTGGTCCTCACTGGTCTTTATGGAACAGGTTTAGTCTGGTCTGGTCCACACTGGTCTTTATGGAACAGGTTTAGTCTGGTCCACACTGGTCTTTATGGAACAGGTTTAGTCTGGTCTGGTCCACACTGGTCTTTATGGAACAGGTTTAGTCTGGTCTGGTCCTCACTGGTCTTTATGGAACAGGTTTAGTCTGGTCTGGTCCCTGGTCTTTATGGAACAGGTTTAGTCTGGTCTGGTCCTCACTGGTCTTTATGGAACAGGTTTAGTCTGGTCCTCACTGGTCTTTATGGAACAGGTTTAGTCTGGTCTGGTCCACACTGGTCTTTATGGAACAGGTTTAGTCTACTGGTCCACACTGGTCTTTATGGAACAGGTTTAGTCTGGTCTGGTCCTCACTGGTCTTTATGGAACAGGTTTAGTCTGGTCTGGTCCACACTGGTCTTTATGGAACAGGTTTAGTCTGGTCCACACTGGTCTTTATGGAACAGGTTTAGTCCGGTCCTCACTGGTCTTTATGGAACAGGTTTAGTCTGGTCTGGTCCACTCTGGTCTTTATGGAACAGTTTTAGTCTGGTCTGGTCCTCACTGGTCTTTATGGAACAGGTTTAGTCTGGTCTGGTCCACACTGGTCTTTATGGAACAGGTTTAGTCTGGTCTGGTCCACACTGGTCTTTATGGAACAGGTTTAGTCTGGTCTGGTCCACACGGGTCTTTATGGAACAGGTTTAGTCTGGTCTGGTCCACACTGGTCTTTATGGAACAGGTTTAGTCTGGTCTGGTCCACACTGGTCTTTATGGAACAGGTTTAGTCTGGTCTGGTCCACTCTGGTCTTTATGGAACAGGTTTAGTCTGGTCTGGTCCACACTGGTCTTTATGGAACAGGTTTAGTCTGGTCTACACTGGTCTTTATGGAACAGGTTTAGTCTGGTCTGGTCCACACTGGTCTTTATGGAACAGGTTTAGTCTGGTCTGGTCCACACTGGTCTTTATGGAACAGGTTTAGTCTGGTCTGGTCCTCACTGGTCTTTATGGAACAGGTTTAGTCTGGTCCACACTGGTCTTTATGGAACAGGTTTAGTCTGGTCTGGTCTACACTGGTCTTTATGGAACAGGTTTAGTCTGGTCCACACTGGTCTTTATGGAACAGGTTTAGTCTGGTCTGGTCCTCACTGGTCTTTATGGAACAGGTTTAGTCTGGTCCTCACTGGTCTTTATGGAACAGGTTTAGTCTGGTCTGGTCCACACTGGTCTTTATGGAACAGGTTTAGTCTGGTCTGGTCCACACTGGTCTTTATGGAACAGGTTTAGTCTGGTCCACACTGGTCTTTATGGAACAGGTTTAGTCTGGTCTGGTCCACACTGGTCTTTATGGAACAGGTTTAGTCTGGTCTGGTCCACACTGGTCTTTATGGAACAGGTTTAGTCTGGTCTGGTCCACACTGGTCTTTATGGAACAGGTTTAGTCTGGTCCACACTGGTCTTTATGGAACAGGTTTAGTCTGGTCTGGTCCTCACTGGTCTTTATGGAACAGGTTTAGTCTGGTCTGGTCCACACTGGTCTTTATGGAACAGGTTTAGTCTGGTCTGGTCCTCACTGGTCTTTATGGAACAGGTTTAGTCTGGTCCTCACTGGTCTTTATGGAACAGGTTTAGTCTGGTTTGGTCCACACTGGTCTTTATGGAACAGGTTTAGTCTGGTCCTCACTGGTCTTTATGGAACAGGTTTAGTCTGGTCTGGTCCACACTGGTCTTTATGGAACAGGTTTAGTCTGGTCCACACTGGTCTTTATGGAACAGGTTTAGTCTGGTCTGGTCCACACTGGTCTTTATGGAACAGGTTTAGTCTGGTCCTCACTGGTCTTTATGGAACAGGTTTAGTCTGGTCCACACTGGTCTTTATGGAACAGGTTTAGTCTGGTCCACACTGGTCTTTATGGAACAGGTTTAGTCTGGTCTGGTCTACACTGGTCTTTATGGAACAGGTTTAGTCGGGTCTGGTCCACACTGGTCTTTATGGAACAGGGTTAGTCTGTTCTGGTCCACACTGGTCTTTATGGAACAGGTTTAGTCTGGTCCACACTGGTCTTTATGGAACAGGTTTAGTCTGGTCTGGTCTACACTGGTCTTTATGGAACAGGTTTAGTCGGGTCTGGTCCACACTGGTCTTTATGGAACAGGTTTAGTCTGGTCCACACTGGTCTTTATGGAACAGGTTTAGTCTGGTCTGGTCTACACTGGTCTTTATGGAACAGGTTTAGTCTGGTCCTCACTGGTCTTTATGGAACAGGTTTAGTCTGGTCTGGTCCACACTGGTCTTTATGGAACAGGTTTAGTCTGGTCCACACTGGTCTTTATGGAACAGGTTTAGTCGGGTCTGGTCCACACTGGTCTTTATGGAACAGGTTTAGTCTGGTCTGGTCCACACTGGTCTTTATGGAACAGGTTTAGTCTGGTCCACACTGGTCTTTATGGAACAGGTTTAGTCTGGTCTGGTCCACACTGGTCTTTATGGAACAGGTTTAGTCTGGTCTGGTCCACACTGGTCTTTATGGAACAGGTTTAGTCTGGTCCACACTGGTCTTTATGGAACAGGTTTAGTCTGGTCCACACTGGTCTTTATGGAACAGGTTTAGTCTGGTTCGGTCCACACTGGTCTTTATGGAACAGGTTTAGTCTGGTCCACACTGGTCTTTATGGAACATGTTTAGTCTGGTCCACACTGGTCTTTATGGAACAGGTTTAGTCTGGTCTGGTCCTCACTGGTCTTTATGGAACAGGTTTAGTCTGGTCTGGTCCACACTGGTCTTTATGGAACAGGTTTAGTCTGGTCTGGTCCACACTGGTCTTTATGGAACAGGTTTAGTCTGGTCCTCACTGGTCTTTATGGAACAGGTTTAGTCTGGTCCACACTGGTCTTTATGGAACAGGTTTAGTCTGGTCCACACTGGTCTTTATGGAACAGGTTTAGTCTGGTCTGGTCCACACTGGTCTTTATGGAACAGGTTTAGTCTGGTCTGGTCCACACTGGTCTTTATGGAACAGGTTTAGTCTGGTCTGGTCCTCACTGGTCTTTATGGAACAGGTTTAGTCTGGTCCACACTGGTCTTTATGGAACAGGTTTAGTCTGGTCCACACTGGTCTTTATGGAACAGGTTTAGTCTGGTCTGGTCCACACTGGTCTTTATGGAACAGGTTTAGTCTGGTCTCACTGGTCTTTATGGAACAGGTTTAGTCTGGTCCACACTGGTCTTTATGGAACAGGTTTAGTCTGGTCTGGTCCACACTGGTCTTTATGGAACAGGTTTAGTCTGGTCTGGTCCACACTGGTCTTTATGGAACAGGTTTAGTCTGGTCTGGTCCACACTGGTCTTTATGGAACAGGTTTAGTCTGGTCTACACTGGTCTTTATGGAACAGGTTTAGTCTGGTCCACACTGGTCTTTATGGAACAGGTTTAGTCTGGTCTGGTCCACACTGGTCTTTATGGAACAGGTTTAGTCTGGTCTGGTCTACACTGGTCTTTATGGAACAGGTTTAGTCTGGTCTGGTCCACACTGGTCTTTATGGAACAGGTTTAGTCTGGTCTGGTCTCACTGGTCTTTATGGAACAGGTTTAGTCTGGTCTGGTCTACACTGGTCTTTATGGAACAGGTTTAGTCTGGTCCACACTGGTCTTTATGGAATAGGTTTAGTCTGGTCTACACTGGTCTTTATGGAACAGGTTTAGTCTGGTCTGGTCCTCACTGGTCTTTATGGAACAGGTTTAGTCTGGTCCACACTGGTCTTTATGGAACAGGTTTAGTCTGGTCTACACACTGGTCTTTATGGAACAGGTTTAGTCTGGTCTGGTCCACACTGGTCTTTATGGAACAGGTTTAGTCTGGTCCACACTGGTCTTTATGGAACAGGTTTAGTCTGGTCTGGTCCACACTGGTCTTTATGGAACAGGTTTAGTCTGGTCTACACTGGTCTTTATGGAACAGGTTTAGTCTGGTCTGGTCCACACTGGTCTTTATGGAACAGGTTTAGTCTTGGTCCACACTGGTCTTTATGGAACAGGTTTAGTCTCTGGTCCACACTGGTCTTTATGGAACAGGTTTAGTCTGGTCTGGTCCTACACTGGTCTTTATGGAACAGGTTTAGTCTGGTCTGGTCCACACTGGTCTTTATGGAACAGGTTTAGTCTGGTCTGGTCCACACTGGTCTTTATGGAACAGGTTTAGTCTGGTCTGGTCCTCACTGGTCTTTATGGAACAGGTTTAGTCTGGTCCACACTGGTCTTTATGGAACAGGTTTAGTCTGGTCTGGTCCACACTGGTCTTTATGGAACAGGTTTAGTCTGGTCTGGTCCACACTGGTCTTTATGGAACAGGTTTAGTCTGGTCCACACTGGTCTTTATGGAACAGGTTTAGTCTGGTCTGGTCCACACTGGTCTTTATGGAACAGGTTTAGTCTGGTCTGGTCCACACTGGTCTTTATGGAACAGGTTTAGTCTGGTCTGGTCCACACTGGTCTTTATGGAACAGGTTTAGTCTGGTCTGGTCCACACTGGTCTTTATGGAACAGGTTTAGTCTGGTCCACACTGGTCTTTATGGAACAGGTTTAGTCTGGTCTGGTCCACACTGGTCTTTATGGAACAGGTTTAGTCTGGTCTGGTCCACACTGGTCTTTATGGAACAGGTTTAGTCTGGTCTGGTCCACACTGGTCTTTATGGAACAGGTTTAGTCTGGTCTGGTCCTCACTGGTCTTTATGGAACAGGTTTAGTCTGGTCTGGTCCACACTGGTCTTTATGGAACAGGTTTAGTCTGGTCTGGTCCACACTGGTCTTTATGGAACAGGTTTAGTCTGGTCCACACTGGTCTTTATGGAACAGGTTTAGTCTGGTCCACACTGGTCTTTATGGAACAGGTTTAGTCTGGTTCACACTGGTCTTTATGGAACAGGTTTAGTCTGGTCCACACTGGTCTTTATGGAACAGGTTTAGTCTGGTCTTTACTGGTCTTTATGGAACAGGTTTAGTCTGGTCTGGTCCACACTGGTCTTTATGGAACAGGTTTAGTCTGGTCCACACTGGTCTTTATGGAACAGGTTTAGTCTGGTCTGGTCCACACTGGTCTTTATGGAACAGGTTTAGTCTGGTCTGGTCCACACTGGTCTTTATGGAACAGGTTTAGTCTGGTCCACACTGGTCTTTATGGAACAGGTTTAGTCTGGTCTGGTCCACACTGGTCTTTATGGAACAGGTTTAGTCTGGTCTGGTCCACACTGGTCTTTATGGAACAGGTTTAGTCTGGTCTGGTCTCACTGGTCTTTATGGAACAGGTTTAGTCTGGTCTGGTCCACACTGGTCTTTATGGAACAGGTTTAGTCTGGTCTGGTCTACACTGGTCTTTATGGAACAGGTTTAGTCTGGTCCACACTGGTCTTTATGGAACAGGTTTAGTCTGGTCTGGTCCACACTGGTCTTTATGGAACAGGTTTAGTCTGGTCTGGTCCACACTGGTCTTTATGGAACAGGTTTAGTCTGGTCTGGTCCACACTGGTCTTTATGGAACAGGTTTAGTCTGGTCTGGTCCACACTGGTCTTTATGGAACAGGTTTAGTCTGGTCCACACTGGTCTTTATTGAACAGGTTTAGTCTGGTCTGGTCCACACTGGTCTTTATGGAACAGGTTTAGTCTGGTCCACACTGGTCTTTATGGAACAGGTTTAGTCTGGTCCACACTGGTCTTTATGGAACAGGTTTAGTCTGGTCTACACTGGTCTTTATGGAACAGGTTTAGTCTGGTCTGGTCCACACTGGTCTTTATGGAACAGGTTTAGTCTGGTCCACACTGGTCTTTATGGAACAGGTTTAGTCTGGTCCACACTGGTCTTTATGGAACAGGTTTAGTCTGGTCTGGTCCACACTGGTCTTTATGGAACAGGTTTAGTCTCTGGTCCACACTGGTCTTTATGGAACAGGTTTAGTCTGGTCTGGTCACACTGGTCTTTATGGAACAGGTTTAGTCTGGTCTGGTCCACACTGGTCTTTATGGAACAGGTTTAGTCTGGTCTGGTCCACACTGGTCTTTATGGAACAGGTTTAGTCTGGTCATGTGTCTGTTTTTTTTCCCTTCTTAATAATCCAGTTTCTTATTTTTTCAGCTGGAGATTTTTTTTTTCCAACGATGGCAGCTGTTTCCACGACGACAGCCTCCACTGACAGGTCCAGGACTTTCTGTTGTTCTTTGGGACAAAAATATCTCCAAACATCAGCTGTTCTTCCACAAAAGGTTTTTACAGCGAGTGTCTCAGAAAGAATTCACACGAGAAGGACGACAAAATGAAAAGGTAAGAAGACAAAGAAGGAGGTTTTTGTTTTTTTTTGAGAGCAGCAGCTAATCACAGCCCGACATCAACAGGATCATTTATTAAACCTGAGTTAGTTCAGGTTCAAAACTCGGTCAGGATCTGGACTAAAGCACAAAGTCAGGTTTAGTTTGAGTCTGACTCAGAATCAGCTCCATTTGTTTGTTTTACACTTTTGTGCTTTTTTAAAGTCCGAGGAAAACCGACAACACCCGAAGCAGAGACAGTCCTGGTTTAGTCCTGGTTTAGACCCGGTTTAAATCTGGTTTAGTCCTGGTTTAGTCCCTGTTTAGTCCCGGTTTAGTCCTGGTTTAAACCTGGTTTAGACCCGGTTTAAATCTGGTTTAGTCCTGGTTTAGTCCCTGTTTAGTCCCGGTTTAGTCCTGGTTTAGTCGAGTCTCCAGTCCTAATCTCTGCTCCGGTCCCGCCCTCCTGCGTCACATGATCTCGGGCCTGTGCTTTGATTGGCCGCTGCTCTCAGGCGGCCTGTCAGGACACACGGTACTCCAGCGAGTCCTTGTGGTCCACGTGGTCTGTCCAGGTGGAGGACGGCATGCTCCGGTACGGGTCCAGCAGGATCCGGAAACACCGCACGATGAGCAGAGCCAAGACCAGGACCAGGACCAGGACGAAGACAAAGGCTGCGCGCTGCTCCAGGGTCAAGACCGAGGACCAGGACCCGGAGTCAGTCCCAGAGGGCGGGAAGTCGGACTCTGGAGACGAGAAGGTGGTGCTGTAGACCACATCCGCCATTTTGGATTCAACTCTAGACTCAAACTGAAAAGAAAGAGATAGTTTAATCCAACTAAAGCCTGTTCCAATCCATCTAAAAGCGGTTTATTGCTTTGACAGAGATACAAAGAATTCAACTTTTAACTTTAACTCTAGAGGGAGGGGCTTGACCTGAAACCAACAGGTCACTAACTATTAATAATCATCTATTTTTTGGTAACGCAGTAGAAATGTGTCTGGTTCTGTTGGAGTTTAGTTCAGAGCAGAGTGAGGCTGCAGCTGCTCTTTCTGTTTCTGATTCTGTGGAGGAGGACAGAGGAGTGGGCGACGATGAAGAGGAGGGACAGAGAGAAAAACAGTCCCAGAGCTGTTACACAAGATTTCAGGACAAAAAACAGAAAAAAGAACAGATAGAATATATTTGTAGTCTGATCTGAACAAGTTTCATTTGGATTTGAACAGGTTTCATTTGGATTTGAACAGGTTTTAGTTTGATTTGAACAGGTTTTAGTTGGATTTGAACAGGTTTTAGTTGGATTTGAACAGGTTTTAGTTGGATTTGAACAGGTAAAATCAAGTAGATAATAAAAAAATATTGGAGCAGTGTTTTTATTTTTATTTTTGTAAAAATATTAAATCTACACTCTCTGGTTTTGTCAAAGACAGTACTCTGTGCCCTGGAGTTGTTTGGACTCTGGAGTTGTTGATCTGAGACAGAGTCGAGTTCTATTTCAGGACTCACTATAAATAAACAGATCTGAACAAAGTGTCATCATTGTTTTAATCTAAGAATATTAATCACAGACCAAAAGGAAAGACAACATTTATGAATCTCTTGAGTCAAAACGTATCTGTGAAATAAATAAGAATAACATTTAAAAATGTGTCATGTAAACAAAGACAATTCTGGAGAGTTTCAGGATATTATCACAACTATGTTCTTTTTTTATTTTAATTAAAAGCAAAGGAAAAAAACAAATAAAACGA